>JAVCKT010028235.1:51386-78185 GCA_032273925.1 Rhynchotus rufescens | reverse complement strand
TTTGTATTGCATCTTTTAGACAAGGATTTTTCCATGTTAGGATCTTTCTCCTTATCTCATGGCAACTCAGTTTCTGCTGGAACATCTGGGGAATGACCCTGCAAGATAGGCTTTTGAGATTGAAATCGCTCCTATCAGCCACATCTCCTGTCTACGTGCCTGTTAACAGCTTCAGCACAGTGAGAAATGCAGTACATGTCCTCACTAAAGCTGTGTTAACTTTCCCTGTATACCAGATTTATCTGTGTGTCCATGCTGTGCTACTCATGAATTTTAGTTTCTTCACATCAGTCACGTGGGTCACTCCCATACTCTCTTTCATTTTTCTTCTCTTTTATTCTGTTCCACATATTGATTTAGTGATAGCACATGAAAAGCAATTTAATACAGCTCCTGTCCTAATGATGAATGTATGAAACTTGAATGTAGTGCCAACACATTATATTGAATTAATTCTGACACCAAGCCTTTTTAAAAATTTATTTATTTATTTATTTATTTATTTATTTATTTTAGTATGTCTGCCTGGTTGGTTTTGCAGAAAAACAGGATTTTTGATTACTTTTTTGGTGTATATCTTTGGAAATCATTGGCTGTTGAGGGATTGCTCCTTGAAGAAAATCAGAAAGGTAGCAATCACGATAACAATTAAGATTGCAGGCGTTTTATGAATATTTTTGGCAAAAAATGTTTATTACTGGTGTGCAACAGTATTTCCAAATTATATTATAAGTTGTTTTGCCAAGGACTGGCTGGCAGTATGTCATGTTCTTTAGTTTCCATTTGGAGCTGGGAACTCTTCTGTCCATTTTCTCTCTGAAACGAAGTAAGAACATTTGCTTAATTTTAGCTATTAGTTCTTGCAGGATGCCTATCATTTAAACTAATAGGGTACTGTGTTATGAGGCATAATTCTTTCGTTTACTAGGCTTTGCCGTTGCCAGTAGCAAACATTGTTCTGCTGACATTTCATCACCACGCTCCTACTTCATGCCCAATGCACACAGAATTGGCTATATTGAAAAGAGGGAGAAATTTCTATGTTCATGTCTAAATCTGATTTGTTCCTTTGCTATTGCTATTACCTCCTCCCACTGACTGTAAATCAGTAAGTGAAAAGCACACCGTGTACACTGTCTAGAGCCAAGCATTTGATATAGTTTAATTAATTGATAGCATTCCTATAGTATGCTGATAAGCAAGATGAGTGCCCTTTCCAAGCCCAGTTCAATTCACAGTGAAGTCAGTGGGAGTTTTCCTCCTATTAAAAATGCAAAAATATGTTCCGAAGAGAACTCATTGAATAAGGAGCTGTATGTGAAATACCAGACAAATACTGTACTGAATTGCACTCTGTACCCCCCTCTTGGCTTTTAGGAAAGTGAAAGAAAGGCTAGTAATTTATTTGTGAGCAGCAAAGGAAGATATTTATGGAGGTTTGTGAATTTCAAATTACACAATTTCCTCAATTGTTGCCTCAATTTGTAATTATACATTAAATCAGTCTGCCATACAGCAACGGAAAGTTGAGACCAATTATGTTAAGAATGATAATTAGGACAGGTATTTATGTAGTAAGGAAACACTGCAGTTACTAAAGGGAAACATTATTTCTGTAGATTAGGAAAGCTTGTAGTCATGTAAAACCATGTATAAACCTACAAAAGGTTCTCTGTCGAATTTCCATCTATCATGCTTAGCCAGGGAGGATATGGTTGGGTATAATGCTTAGAGGATCAGGAAGAAAATCAGCAAGATCAGGAAAAACACAAGTGCATAATCAAATGCTGATAGCAGTATTAGAGCATTTGAGCAGTGCATGATCTAACAGTTTTATCGCTGGTCAATAGATTTCCATGTGAGATGAGCCTGGCGTGACAAACCTTAATGTATTTCTCCTTTCTGTCACTTGTTCCTTTGCTGCCTCATCTTCTTTACTAAATGAGTCCATAGCCAGAAGAAATTCTTGTTATTAACCTCTGCTCTGGACTTAGGCAGAATCATTGTCTTCTGTTAGTATAAAATCCTAAAATCTGTTACTTGGTAAGAAAATTGAAGCATCTCATGACCACAAATGCAGGGATTCTAGCTACCTCAGCTGTGCTGCACATTAAAATAGGAATTGTAAGAATAGACATTTAGACCTTTTTGTTTTACTGATGGTGCCATCTGTGGTGGCTGAAGTCCTGAAGCTGATGGTAGCTGGAAGCCTTCACTGGCCGTATGGGGAAAACATGCAAATACAGTAATCTTCTGAATCATCCTTTCTAAGACATTGCTGTAGTCTGCAGCAGAATTCTGAGCTATCAAAACATGCAAATCACATTTGTGTGAGTGACAGAGTGAGGGTGTCCCTTTGTTTAAACAGGGTATTGCTCAAAATAGTTCTACTGCAGAAGTACTTTCTGTTCAGAGTTTTTTTCTTTCTCTGCCAGTCCTCAAAAACACCGTTGATCCTGTTTCCAGTGAGGCGACCTTCTGTGCAATTAACAATTCTGATTTTCCTTACTCAGTATGAACTATCTACTTGGGTTTGGACAGGATGTAACACATAGCCAGTGGTGATATTTTCTGTGCTTTGAGGAAGGGCTTCTTTCAGGAATCCGTAGCCTCCTTATTTATTTATTTATTTATTTATTTATTTATTTATTTATTTATTTATTTTCTAGACAGATGTAGGAAAGATTCATCCTCACTATTGTTTTTTAGCGATTACTGCAAGAAAGGAAATAGGAGTGAATCTCTTGTGACACAGTGCATAATCAAAAGTTAGTTCAAAAGTATTTATACAGCGCAACTTTTAGATGAGATTTCAGAAGATGCACTTTACAGAAATAACCATAATATTTTGTATATGCCATAATCATGCTACTGATTTATTGATGGTGTTACATACATGTTTGTATTGACTAAAAATTTAGGACAATCCACCAATTCAGTTAATGTATTCATTGCAAGTATTGGTACCAGTGTATATGTCCTTCTGAACATCAAATTAATAGTTTGAGTCATGGGGGTTAAAAGAACTTTTAAGTGCTGCTTTAATGAGGATAGGCACTAACATCTGATGCCTTGCATCGTGTTTAAGTAGCATGCCTATCTGATATATTATTATAGCAGTGCCCGCTAGTGCTTCCATAATTATGGGCCTGTCAGCATTACCATTACAAACCCCTATATTACAGCTGAAAATATCACTCCTGGGTGAAGTATTGTACAAAGGCTTTCAGCCTTGAAGCAAGAAGCTTTCAAAAGTAATTTTGCTGCTTCTCCAATTTAAAAAACGAAGTTTTTCAGTTGCTTACCCTACAGTATGAATTAATCTCTTGATTTCAAGGAGAAAATACCACAGAGTCAAAATACTAATGCTCATTTCTAATATATGCATATAACATACATATCCAAAAGACAGGAGTTGAAAGCTGAAGGCTTTGATTTATCTGGAAACTAACTACAGCAAAAGCAGAAAAAGTACATCTGCAAACTGTCACTTCATACCCACTTGATTTATAACCAGTCCACAAAGATTTCTGTAGCTTGTTATCAGCATAGACTGGTTGAAAATCATTATTAAGGCTGCAAGGACAAGCACTCAGAAGCCGGACAGTCCCAATTAGGGTTGTCCATATGATTTTATTTTGTCTGCTTTGTGAATATGTTTTCCATAAAAGTGATTTCTGCAAATGTTGGATGGTCTTCAAGTAATCAATGCCTTCTTACTGTATTATCATTTTTCCATCTTTTTCCAGTAACTTGTCACCCATCTTTGAATAAGAACCACTTATGGTTATGGTTTTGAATGATGCTTATCACTAAAATATCTGAATGCTTTACAAAGCACTTCTTAATTTATTTTCATTACACCCATGTTAATTGAACAATTTTGCTCTACATTTTCCGATGATGAACATCTGTATTGAGACATTGATTTTGAAAACATTCACTAATTTTTATTTCATTCATATTTATATTCTCTATTTTATATTTATATTTTTGTTTCATTCTGGGAACCTGATTTTTCAGTTTGGAACTGCATAGTCTATTCAAAGCACCGTTCTCACTGACTTGAGCTATACCTGGTAAATGTCTAGTGTTTCTGCAAATCAGACCTCTTGTGTCTAAGAGGATACCCAGAGAATGAGGACCACACAGTGAGCATTTCTGGTAAAGAGTTTGGTGAAGCCATTTGCCTTATGTTGCCTAGGTCTCTGCCAAGAGAAAAAGAGAAAATCCATTTCTTCATTACGGCATTACACTAACTGAAGGTAGCTCACTTATCTGTAATGAATCTTCTTAATTTCTTCAACTTCCATTCTTCTTCTGGTTACAGTTGTGCTGGTGACAGCAGAAGGATGTTCACTGGTGTGGATTCTCCAATTCCCGTGGGGTTCATATGGCACAGTTATCCTTTTCCGTTGTTTTTCAACTCTCCAGCAAACGGAGCCATGTAAATCCATCTCTGCTAGTATATAACTACCCTTCCAAGAGAGAAAAGCAGCCCCTGGTTATTTGACTGTGCCATAGTGCTTATACACTCAAATATATTAATATTCACAGGCCATTCTCATCCTGCCTTTTTCCTTAACTCAGGAGTGACTTGCTTTGCAATCTTGATGTCTTCAAAATAGTTTTTGCTTGTAGTTAATTTGGGTTATTTTCTTAAAATAGTCATGAGGAACAAATATGCTGCCCTGTGGCCTCATGTGAGCACCTGCCTGTGTTCTCAGTGCTGGAGCAGCACAGACTTCTGCACTGCTGCCCGTGGAAGATCATGGATAAAATAGTGCAGGATGACATATGATAGAAGAGAATAAGCAACAGAAGTGTGATAACAAATAAGGAAGCACATATTCTATATATACTAGGACCTGTGAGAGGCTTGAGAGCGTGCGGTAGGAACATAATATTTTGATAATTTAGCTGGAAAGCTCGAGCAAGCTTCTGTTGACAATATGGAACTGTATTTGCAAAGGCTTATATTTAAAGACTATATTTAGCCAAGAGGCTAAATATGAATAGATTTTTACGTGAACCGCAAAAGATCCTGTTTTATGCAAAGACTCCGTGCCTGTCAAATCTCAAGTCCTCTCTTTAGGCTGCTCTAAGCACTGGAGCTTTCCAAAGGAAAAAAATACTGCATTTATTTCTAAGATACTGAAAAGGCTGAGGGGCGTTGAGAGTTACTGGCATTATTCTCACACAGAACTGGGCTATTTTTGAGGTATTTTGTTTCAGTTTTGTGTGCCTAAATGGGCACCTATCAGTAAAACATCCGAACAACCAACATTTAGCAGAGTGGTTACCAACAAGGAAACTCTCATGGTAGCAATTATCAAGCAACCTTAACAACAGGTAATCTGTTACTTTCTCTGATAATTCTTCAGACAGTTGTCTTTTCATCCACAAAATTAAATTGCTCATTTTGTATTACCATTATTGATGGCATACATTTTAAATCCTATTGTTAACAGAGAAATACTGCTATTATTTACCCAGTGTGCTATGTCAGTGGTAAAATAAATAGTTAGTGGTAACATAAACTTTTGTTCTACTTTGCTGGCAATGACCTGCTACAGTATCAACATCATTGCTAGCAATATAAACAGTACAGCTACTAAAATACACAAAATATTCACTAAAATGTCTTCATTGGAATTATTGCCAGTGTAGTAATTTTATTAAGTGAATCTCAAATCAAATACAGATCGGTAGGAGCTGGGAATAGTTATATTGGTCCAGTTAAGAGTTGCATTGTCTTAGATTCAAAAAATAATAAAATAATTTTCAAGAAGGAGCTGAGAGTGTAGGCTCGCTTCTGAGTGCAGAATTGCACTTGCTTATCTACACCCAGGTTATTTAGAAAAGAGTTAGTGTGGGCGTTAGAAACAATCTAACGTAAAGTGATACAAGAAGAAAAAGTTAATGGGCTGCAAGAGGATTTGTTCTTAACCTTCGATAATCACTATAACTGTTTTGTTTTTTTTTTGATAAATATGGTATATTATTTACTACAGTGTGGAACTTGAGTAGAAATTATTGAAATTACTGTTTGTTTTCTTTCTCTAATTATTCTTCCTTGGGACAGGGCAGGGCCTCTCTTTTATGGAATAAAGCAAGTGCTGTAAACGTAACGGCTGAAATCTCACACGATCTTTAGAAACTGAAGAAGGCCCCAGTTTTGCTGGCTCTCCCTGGAGCTCTGCAGAGCAGTCCCGGGTGTTCAAGGTGCGTGTCCATCCTCCAGGGGCCAAGCTGCAGTTCAGCCTAATTGCCAGCGACAGTTCTCTCTTTATTTGTGCAAAGTTCTGCCGCGTCAGGAGATGTGAATTAGGAGACTTAATTAAGAGACAGTCCTAATTAAGGAGTTATGTCTGTTCTAGAGTGTACTTTTACTGAAGAGTTACAACCATTTCCCTTCTTAGTCATAGTGATGAGTAAAGTAACTGCCACATTGTCCCGCTTTCCCAAATGCACTCTGTGGAGAAAGGAACAAAACTGGGGAACTGCTGTTGAGCAAAATATGATTAGAGCTGTGGGGGGTTTTTGGCACCTGAAACCATCTGTGGGGAGAAGAAAATGATTACTGCTAATCTGCGTGTGTTTGGGTTTATGTTAAACAGGCATGCTTGTTTTTAGTTTTTATTGCTGCTCACTTCAAAAGCTTGGAGTGTTGCAACCCTTTTATTTTAAAATCAGGATTAAAAGAAAAAAAACAGGGTAATTTGTTACTAAGGTTGGAAAAATATGTATTTGAACTAAAGGATGATGCTGGTACAAAGATGTTTGGGCTTGTGCCCTATACTGTAATTTTTAATCTCTGTCCATTTTTTTTGCATTCCAACCACAACTATCACAGAATGAAATTAAAACCTCTCCCCATGCATTTACTAGGTTTATCCTTAATCCTGCTTTTCCTTTGAATTTTCACAAGCCAGTTGTGACATATATAAAGGATTTTTGAAATCAGCATCTAATGGTAACCTAAATCATGTAAGACATACAGGAATTCACTTATTAAGGACTTTTTCTGATGTCTTGTGTAATGAAATACTGAGATATACTTTTACTTCCATGGATCAAAAGAACAAAAAAAAAGAAAAAACGTGAGATGTGATCCTTGGTAGGCATTTGGTCCTAGATGAACCTTTTGTCACTCTGGTTCTCCATGCAACGTGCAATGCAAGTCCTCCGCGGGTATTCAGTGAGTCTAGGCTTTGAGGTAAAGCCCTAGAATAGCAGAAGACAAATACGAAACCTCATATGTGAAGCTGGGGCATCTGGCTGTAGAAGAGCATCTTTTGTGGATGTTGTGGCTCTGTTATGCAGGTTATGGCTAATGGAAGAAAAAAAATGTGTGGCCTTTTTAAGAAAGCAGCCGTATCGAGCTAAGGCAGCGCAGAGAGCTCCTTGCGTGAGCAGCGTCTAGCGCGGAGCTGAGTGACCTTCAGGGAGCAGGCAGCGGTGCTGGGAGCTGCTCAGCTGCCAGCGCAGCCTCCACCTTCTCAGAGTTGTGCTTAGGAGGCCACCAAGAGGCCATCGCCTCTGCAGTGCCGTGGAATCATCCTCTCGCTCCCTAACATGTATGTGAAATCACGGAGGAGGGTGAAGGACTGACAAAAGAGCCACCTCTGCCACTTTTGTGTCATTCGGAGGGAATTATTTAACATGTATTTCTTGGTTGCGGAATTCTCTGGAGCTTCATTAAGGTGCTGTAGGTAGGTGCAGGAAGAACTGAAAAATAAAAAAGCAAGACTGAAGCCCTGACTTCAGTTCCTGTCTTCCACGCTTTGTAATTCTGGTGCCATGGGACAATTTTTTGTTTGTTTGTTCTCAGCGGCTCGGAAGGAACCGGGCAGTTGGCAGGCTCTGAGCTGTGAAAGAAGAGCCGTGACCCTCTGTGGGTTAAATTGAATTAAGCACACTGCTTGCTCTTGTGGAAGGCTTGCTTCTATCTTCTGCGCTGATGCTCATTCTCTGTTTGTTTGCTAGGAATTACTGGCAGAATATGAAAATAAAACAGTAAATCAGTCATGCTCCCCAGACTCTGTAGTCTTACCGTCACTAAATTCCATGAGAAGATGACATGGAAACACAGTGTTGTCATCCAGCAGCTTTGAATGCCTCGTCTTGCATCTTTCCCTAAATGAAACTTGTTTTGCAACCCCAAGTTCTCTTTGGAATCGAGCTTTGTTGAAGATCTCACTTTAAGCATCTTAAGTGCTTCAAAATAATACTTGGTGATTTTGCAATTTAAATTTGGAGAAATAAATTACAATCATAGTGTTGACTTTGATTTGTTTTTCTCTGGGCATTAATTAAATATAATTTACAAGACCAGTGCAGTGTCTGCTGTATTTACTGCACGATCTTGTGTTTCTTTATAAAGTCAGATCTTTTGGTGCATTGTAGCAGTTTTGTGGTGTGACTTGTTGGGATGGCCAGATAATAGTGGTTAGCTTGGGAACCGCCATGAGAGAGCGTGGGCACATGATGGGCTTAGTGCAGCTGCTGGAGAATAAACTGCATTTATTTATTTACATTTTTAACCAGTTGCATGAGGCCTGTGTACTTCTCTGAACTTTTTGGAGTTACTTGTCTGTATGAGGAGTAACAAGTTTATTGGAAAAGGGTCAAGTTTCTCCAAACAGCCCCAAGTTTGTGTGCTGAACCTGAATACCCCGGCCTGGGGCGCGGGGCTGTCGTGGGGCTCCCGCTGCCGTTGCCTCCGCAGCCCGAGTGCGACCCAGAGCACCCAGACCCCACTGCTGGGGCTCGTCCATGGGTAGCAAAAGGCCGTGGGGTGGCTGGAGGGGACGTATTGATGCAGTTTGAGAGCTTCTTTGTAACTGAGGTTTTTAGACTAAACCTAGTTTTCCATTTGGGTTTTTTTTATTCCCTTCATTGAGCTCTACAGCAAAACACTAGATGAATTTTCTACTGTTTTACAACCTGGCTTTTGTAGTGCGAATGCACATGAAGTCTTTGAGCTTTGTTTTGCATTTTTAACATGTCTTTGAGAACAGATAAGAGCCCAGGACTTATATAAACTTATTGCAGAGCTGCGCAGTGGCGAGGCAAGACTGCAGCAAGAAAACCAGGTTCTCTGCAAAGAGATCTTATCTATTTATACATTTTGTTGTTTTGGTTTTCGGCTTCATTCCCCCGTGCTACCGTACACCATGAACTATTATACCCAAAGGATACGTTCCGAATGACGCAGCTGGCTCTCGCCACGGAGGAAGTGGTTGCCTTTGTAGTAGAAACTGCAGAGAAGCTGTTTGCTCCCTTACGCACGAGGCCCGCCGGAGCCAACAAGCGACTCTTTCTGTTGCCTTGGACGGGAGCTGCTCCAGCTTAGGTGGTCTTTTGCAGGGAGGCTTCCCTGTAGCAGGATGTTCGAATATCCAAGAGCATTCTTTGAAAGAAAAAATATTCCCACTTGCAAATATTTACGTGGTGTCCCACCTGCCCTGTGTGGGAGTCATGCACAGCCCTGCACAGAGTGACAGGAGCTGTCACTCTGCTCTGTCCCTGGTGATGCATATTGCTCTGGTGCCATCCGGCACAGAAATGTGGGAATATCTATCCTTGTTTTCTCTTTTTCATGTCAAATTTTCTAATTCCTTGTTACTGGCAGCACTGGCTTCAGTTACACACTGCAAGTGCTCACTGGTAAATTGCTGCCATGACTCTGGTGTAACAAGAGAACAAATGTCCGTGTGAAATCCAGAGATGCTTATTGCTTTGTAAGCTCCAGAAATCATATTCCATTTTACCCAATGTCGTCACCTTAGTTCTGCTGGTTTGGGTAACTCCCTTTAAAAAGGTCTGCTTATAACTGTGTGTTTTGCCTGTGTGAAGCTTTGGGGCATGTTTGGACTGTTAGTTCCTGCATGTCCAGGTTAAATAGTTGTAAGTTCATTGGCAATCTGGAAGCCTTCAAGCTGCCCGTGGTCAGGAGTGGGGTTAGAAAAAACATAAAAGTAAAAAAAAAAAAAAAAAAAATTATTTGACTACATAGAAGTGTAGTAAAATCTACACTTTTTTTATTCTATCTCTTCTTGGTCTAGCTGAAATGGAAGCAGCTACTTTGCCTGGGGTGTCCGAAAAAGGCTCTATTTCACTTTGGCAAACTCTACAAAAATTGTGTTGGACTTTTTCTTCATTTTACTTAATATGAGGTTAAAATTTTAAGAGATTTTAATAAACAGCTGTTTGAACTTCAGTCTTCAAATGAACTGCAAGTAATCTCCTGAATGAATTGTATTTAATAAATAAAACATACTTTTGTATCGACTAGAAGGTCCATCGATTGTATTTGTTAGCTATTGAACCAGATACGTATTGCAAAACAAAATGAATAATCTGAAAAGCAATGAACTGCATTTGAAGGTGTGACATATTTATAGCTTGTTTGGAGACAGGTATTCATAAGTAGGGAACCATACATACGAGAAGTGTTCCAGTATGCATTGCCAAGGGATTAGTTTTAATTGATCAAATAACATAATAAACCTCTTTTAACTCTTCTCTCTTTTTCTGAATAGGGGACACTCTTGACAGTCTCTTAAAACTGTATGTACATCGTTTGTAAGAAATATCTGTATCTTCATACATACCTAAATAGCAGAGGATTATTGGTAATTATGTAAAAAGCACATAGTATAAAACTGCTGAAAAATTTAACTGACTGCAGCAAAATATTCTTAATAAAATATGATTTTTAAAAATTCTATGAGTTTGTACACCCAGAATAAACAGCTGGCATTTTTCAATAGCACAGCTGGTGTAGGAACATAAAATTACTAGCATTTGAACAGGCATAAGCTATATTTGGCAAAACATATTGCATGTAAGCTGAAAATTTGCAATTTAATTTTTGTTTCAGTGGAAATTGAAATGACCAGCGTTGTACGCTGGTTAACTGCCAGTCTGAACCTGCTCCTTTTGATTTCAATATAACTCATTGTGGTTGCCTTTAATGTGCCAGGATACAGTAAATTTAGATTATTTCTACTTCAGATTGTAAAATGTGCTGCTGTAGTTGAAAATGCTAGAGAACATCCACTCTTACTAAGCTGCTGATATATATATATATATGTGTGTGTCTGTATATATTTATGTATGTAAACACACACATACAGTTGTGGTGCAGACTCTGCACCCAAAGACAAAATAACTTTAGGAAATATTTTATATTCACTCGTATTTGTAGTTATTCTCCTCTTTTGTTCAGTAACATGTGGTCACACCTCCCAAATAAGTAAGATCTAAAATAGAATATTCAACTTCGAGCGTGAATTATTCTCTAAAACCCAGAACTTTCTTTCAGTTCTCAACCCCCTGATTTGCAGTAACAATTTTTTGCAGGCAGATTTGAATTTGGTTGAGCAGTAACGATGGCTTTCACAGCTGGTCTGACACTTTGCTTGCTCTCCTGTAGTTTTCTATTTTGCTTTCAAGACAAACTGCATCTCTGGTATGATTCAACCCCAAATTAAAATGACCCTTGGAACTAATTTAGAAAGCAATATAAGGGTATTGTGGTAGAGGGGACCACTTTAGATAGCTCTGTGATTTTAACTGTGGTACCTCACCAATAATTAGATAAAATCAGTCTTGCAGATTTTTGCTGTTGTTCCTTCTTATAATGAATCAGTCCTGTTGTTTCAGCAGACTGAGTGACCTTTTGCATAGGTAAAAATAGTTTGGCTTTTGAAGACAGTATCTGTGAAAGCTGCTTTTCCTTCTGGAGCCACTTTCTAGGATTTGTGCCTGGGGGCAGCCCTTTCAGAGTAACCCCACAGCTCAGGAGAAAACTTCCTTGCACTTAGAGTATTTCCCAATGGTGGTCCAGAGCCAATGCAGTACAAAGGTGCCTGGTTTGCTCTAAAGATCGTAGCTTAGATCCTAGGAATCAGATGATGTGTTAATGTATACTCCCTGTGTTAATATATCCTGCCTTTCAGCCAGATTCCCTGGGAGTTGGTGCCGGTTCCATGACTGAGGTGGCTCTGTGGGACTCTGGGCTGCGTCGCCCCGGGGCTCCCTGCGTTCCTGCTCTGCTGTTCACACTTTCCTTGCGGATTTTCCTGCAAGTCAAGCCTAGCAGTGCTCTCTTTGCATGACCCTTCTCCACCATGTCACCATTTCAGCAGAAAACAGCTATTTGGGAGTTATAAACTGCAACTTTCATACTGGTATTTGTGCAACATAAGAGATTTCTAAGTTCCCTTTCATAGTGGGAGTTTGTCTTCTTTCTGCATGTGGCTGTCACAACTAAGAGGACGCTTAGCTCAGTGGCAGATTGTCCAACTCTGTAATGATTTCAATTCTGTCTGATTTGTCTGTCAAGTTCTAAAATCTGGAGCTTATTTTATAAGACAGTATTTTCCAGAAAAGCCACATTTCCTTCCAGAGAAAACGTCCTTTAGGTGGTTGACAGTGAATGCTATAAGGCAAGAGAGCTGATCCCTTCTTTTTCTTGCAGAGTCCTCACTCAGGGAGTCAGAAGTCTAGCAGGGAAAATGAGAGCTGGAAAGAAAAACTAGTGCAAAAAGGGGGCCTGGTAGGAGCGAATCTGACAGTACACGAAGCATCAAATGCTAGTGCATTGTACCTTCCTCTGTGCTAGTTAAAACCAATCTAGGAGAGTTAATAACGAGGAAAACAAATCACATTGTCAGAACCTGAGCTTGTGTCACGCAAAAGATTTTCTTCAATTATTGTTAATAACCGTGTGTCACCACCTACGCCGCGAGGCTCTCGGGAGGCACCGCACGGGCCGGGTGCTCCCTCAGCGCGGCCTGCGGCCGCAGCGCCCCTACATCGAGAGCAGGCCGACGTTTTAGTGGTTACTCCGGGTTTATATGAGGGGAAATAAAGAAATACACTCTTGCAGAACTGGAGCATGCACTCATTTGTCCACTTCTTTTATAACAGTTTGAGTGAGGCTTAAATATAGACCGTGTAGTCGCTAAACTGCCTGAATGGAGTCTGGAAATACATTCAACAGTGAATACTCGTCTTCCAAAGTCAGTGGCTTGAAAACAAATCACAAACCTATCGATCAATTTTAAGCATTGTTTTTTCTCTTAATTAGACCTCATTCCATAAATCAAAAGTACTTGAGCAGCTTCTAACTTGTAGCCCCATGGGATTTGTAGTGTGCTATTGCCGTGCAGTTAGGTTCAACTGAGGATGAAGTGCGTCCATTTTATTTTGTAGCTAGAATTAAATCTTAATTAAATTATGATCAATGACAAAATTCATGTTGCTCTGCAAGGAGGCGGGATCTTGCCCTTTATCCGTAGCTGGATCCGCGTCTGTGCATTTTGTTGCTGCTGTAATTCTTCCTTCTTTCCGTTTCACCTTTGCGATTTCCTGAGAACGGGACTGGAAGCCACTGGCATGTTTTAGCATGATTCATTGTGTGAGAAATATTTTCCACTGTCAGAGTACTGTACTCTCAACAACTATTAACTTTAATAGGTATAAAAGACATCCAGCAGCCCCCGGCTTCAGGCTTCTGACTGTAGGGAGAGACCTCACTGCTGCCTTCCAACGACAAATTGCCTAAGTTGGAATGACAGCACTGTCCCCAGTGCTTTACTCTAATGACAGCAAAATAAAAGTAGATGAAAGGGTTCAACAGTTCTTTGGGATACAAGAATTGCCATCTCAAATCAAGTCAATGATACCTCTTTCACATTTTCTGGGAGCATTCAGGGAAGCATTTTAAGGATAGGTTGTACAAAATCAATTTTTAGATAACTTTGGAATAAAATCTCTTTCGAGAGAATGCTACTTTCACATTCCATGTGAATTTTGAAAGGCTTCATTGCGTGAATTTGTATTGACTTCCATGGAGACAGTATGTGGCCTTGGAAAATTGTTTTACAGCTAGGTACACAGAAATGCAGATTGTAACTACAGCAATATAAATAATAGCAGCATGTCTGTTTACCTTTATGGGAATAATGATTGCTATCCGTAATGATGACTATCTATCTATGCTGTAAAATGTTACTTTGGTATTATTTCACCACGTTATGGAGAGTAAGTTAGGAAAAGCTGTGAGGGCTTTTATTGGGCCTTTGTTTTTCATAATGTTTCAAAAGCTATGTCTTTGTTTTGCATTTTATTCATGTAAACAAAAACAAGATACTTAAAAAAAACGCTTTATATGAAATAATAGACTCCCTAGTTTGGTAAAGTACTATAATTTTGGAAGTTAAACCTTTTTTCATCCTGCTCAAAATTGCTATTAGAAGATAATAAAGCAGGTAAAAACAAATGAGCCTCCTTGCAGAGAGGAGCTAAGTCACTTTAAATACAGGTCGGTGTGTGTCCCCCTTGCAGAACCCGGCTCTCTGCAGCAGGACTGGTCAGTGCAGTAGCAGTGGGAGGTGGTGTCCGCCTGTGGCCAGGGAAAGTCACTGCCCGGCGAGGGGCAGGAGGGGCTGGCGGAGCCGGCTCTGCTCCTCAGGGTGTCCAGGCTCTCCCGAGATCCTTTCTTCGAGCACGGACTCTGCAACGTCTGTCAAGCAATTGTCAAGCATAGCCATGTGTTAGGACTCATTATGGTCTCTGTGATTTGGTACTTCGCTAGTGGTTCCTGCCATGAAAGAATAGCAATGGTCATTAGCAAAACATGCGGCATAATTATCAGTGGATAAGTCTGATTCGTGATATAGGGGCAAACTAAACCGTAGTCCAACCCTTTGGATTGATTGTCAGTGTTGACTTGCTTTGCTTTTAGCACTTCTGGCTGGATATATCCAGGAGAAACTAAGACAACTGTGTCTGACCATTACAACGGAGAACAAATTGCAAAGGACTGTGTGGAAGCAGGAAATCAAAGAACGTGGTGGTACATGCAGTTATGCAGCCAAACACTTTCCAGAGATATCCATGCTAACTAAAAGTCATAACAGAAATATCTACAGAGATCTCAATAGAGATACTCCTTTATAGCAAACTGTTATTTCTTTCTCTCTTTCCTCAACTAACCTTTTCATGTTCCACAGGCTATAAATTACTCAGCTCTTTCTTTCCATTAGTAGATAAGCACTTTATCACCTCTCCTCTTTCCTAACATCATTATTACTCTGCAGGAACTAAGTGTCTTTGCTCTTAGGTGGTCCAGTTGATACATATCTAATTACAAGGAGAGCATTTTTGTCCTAACTTGCTTTGAAGTTTGTTGCTTTGATTTCAGACCTGAAGAACAACTTCACGTGCCTGGAAGTTTTTCTCCTTTTTCCATCTGTACTAGTTGGTCTAATAAAATATATTATCTCTGTCAATAAACTTTGCCTTGCCTGTATACCAGCCTCATTGTTGGTGAAGCAGAGAAAGCAAGTTAAAGTGCATGTGTGAAGATTAGGGCTGTTTTTTTGCCTGAAAGATAAGTGATTTTGGATTAACCTTCTTAGGTTTTGGATTCCTGCATGACCTGAGAATCAATATGAATAGTATCATTTAAGTGCTCAAAGTTATTTTTAATAATATTGCTAAATCATATTCTCAGACTTCTTTCACATCATTTTGGTTTTGCTTTGCAGTACAGAATTGGACAGCTGTACATGATAAGCAAGCACAGCCACGAGCAGAGCGACCGAGGGGAAGGTGTGGAAGTGGTGCAGAATGAACCCTACGAAGATCCGAATTACGGCAATGGTCAGCTAACAGAAAAACGGGTCTATCTCAACAGGCAAGTATGAGAAAACTGTTTCTCTCAGCATGGGCAGTAGTAGTAACTTGCAAGGAATATCTCTTTCACACAATAGCCTTTCTGTTTCAAATAAAACATGCTCCATGAATACGTGCCTCTTCCTAGCAGCTGCAGAAAGAAGGAAGGTAGGATAAAACTGCTGCCTGAAGTAATTAGTTGTCATTTTATTAGAGTATTTTACATATTATTACTTGATACATGGATATTCTCACTTAATAATTTTACAAGGCCTGTTGCCCATTTTTGGGGACAAAAGATTTGCCTCGGTGAAGTGAATTGACATTGTGAGTGTCCATCAGGCTTGTACAATGATGACTTTTTGCACAGTGATAGACTTAAAGACATGATAGAAAAAATTGCTTTTGTTTCCCAAAAGTCTCATCATTTCTTAAAGTGAAATATGTGTCTCTTGCTATGGCAAAATTACATGGCTGAGGGTCAGTGTTTCCACACTCAAAGGACAGAGATGTTTTAAAACATATTTATATACACACACACACACACACACACACATTTATATTGTATGAAATATATTGCTTAATCTGTTGCCATTTTTATTATTGCTGATCTAATTGAATACCACTTTTTTTCTGATATTCTTCTCTTCTCCTGGGCCTCTTCCTTTTTGTTAAGTTTTTATACTCTTCAACCTTTAGCAGTGAGCATAGCTATAATATATATAACATAACATATATATATAGCTCTAACTATTTATTTTACATTGCAAGTAACTCCTCCAGTGCAATCCTGACATATCTAACTTGGGCTAAGCTGAATCACACACACACACAGAGCTCCATAATGCATCTGTCGCCAACATTTAATATTACTGTGTTTGAAACCCTCTTTTCTCACGGGATAGATATAAGACAAGGGAAAATAGATAGTGTTCCTGCTATGGAGCTCCCCGATGTTTCTGGATCTTTCTTTCCTTCATGATAAAGAGAGACGAGGCATCGGGCACCACTGAGTTAGCACCGAGGACTAGCTGAGAACATCTGCACTGGTTGTGCTGGAGGTGTTTGCAGGAAGCACCTGGGAAGCTCCTTCTGTCGTGCAGGCAGCAGACCACAGGGTACCAACCTTGAAGAGGAACTGTGGGCCTACAGCAACTTGGGAAGTTCACCTAAAGCCACAAGGGATATCTAAAGTCATGCTTACTCAGTTAAGTGATAGATTATCAATATTTTATGGTAATCGTCACCAAATTTGCCATGTGAGGCTTTCGTTCCTCTGCTTTTGCCAGCATACTGCAACCTGATGTTGCAGCACTATGCAAGCTTTGGGCAGAGGATCAGCAGGAGTTCGGAGAGCTCTGTCTTTGCTGGGAGGCCAGAGTCCCAGGGAGCCTGGCTGATGTCCACAGTGCTGGAAACGTTCTCCTCAAACCCCACTGAACTGTGATACCGCAGGGGCTTTGGTTTGCCTCCCATCACCAGCAGAATATAACCAACACAAAAGTGATAACAACATAAGGTATATATATTAAAAAAAAAAAAAAAAAAAAACAACAGAAATGCATTAGCTCCAAAGCCTGATAATGAGAATAAAAATTGCATTTTAAAAGCTATATTGATGTTTTTAATCAAATAATTGCAAAATACTAGGCTTTTATGAACTATAAGAAAGGGGCAAAATACAGTCATTAGGCTAGCTGAATTGAAAAGATAAAATATTACAAAGTTTCTCAGTGCTAGCTTATTTAACTGAATTCTGTTTTAGAAGAATCTTAATAGAAAAGAAAAAAATAGATTCAAGTGGTAGAAATGACAATTCTTGTAAAGAGTGATTTAATTTCTTCTCCCTTGACAAATGGGAGTGAGTGACAAATGAATTAGTAATGTCTGCAAAAATATATTTGTTCTTTCGGGAAGAAAAATGAGGGAAAAAAAAGAAAGGAGAGGGATTAAGGATTGCAGAGTAGTCGGATAGAATTGAACTCCTCATCTTTGTTGCCCAAACCCTCCTCTCTTTGGACACCAAAGCTCTGTGGCAGATACGTGTTTTCCAGTTCACCCTTCCTCCTGTGCCAGGCCTGGTCGGTAACTGCACGTACAGATATGTGGCTGTGTTTCTCATTTGCTCTCTTTGACACCCTCTGTGTCCTTAGAGAGCAAATACAATTATGTGTGGTCATTATACTGAGCACTCTAGGACAGGCTCTGTGATTTTCTTCCTGTCTGCACACACCTGTGAGACCTAAGCATAACCTATTTATGACAATTGAAATATTTTATTAAGTCCAAAGTAATAATTTGTGTGCAAGTGCATACAAATGAACTGCATTCAGCTAGCTGTTTTTTCCTCTGTCAGATCATTGTGAAAATATTTAAAGTTAAAAATCTGTGTTTTTTCAGTATTTTGGAAAGTTTTTGTTTTCAGTTCACCTCAGATCTGTATTATGAGACTGGAAACCCTTATATCTATCCATTATGCCGTGTTGCAGCAGAACCCTAAGTTGGTGTTGACAACAGCTTTTTTTTTTAATGCGAGAATATAATGCTTTTATTTCTGCTGCTAGAGGGATGGTGTCATTGTGTTAGGCCCGAAAGCGTAGCCCTTGATTTTGCAGGAGTCAGGGATTGATCCATGCAATGACACTTTACAGATAAAACTTATCTCCTTACAGCACCTCTTGGCCAGACTCACACTCAGTCCCTTCGTAAGAGCCTGCTCAGAAGGGCCTGTTACGAGAGCTTTGAGTTTTTATGCTATTGAGATGAAACCACAGGAGCTTATCTCAAGTACATACTGCACTGTGTAGTGCCTCTGCAAATGTGCATCGTTCGTACCAACACAGATAGCTGCACTTTACGCCTTGTTTCTGCAGCTGTGACCACTGGGGTCAGAGTAGGCAACTCTCCTGTTTAAATGGACATTTTCACAGTCCTCAACTTTAAAAAAAAAAAAATCTAGTTCCTATGAGCTGAACAGAATGAATTTAGAGATAAAGTCTTAGTGCACTTCCTACTCTAAATTGTCCTTGTGCTGCAGAATTGTAGAAGTCCAACTAAAACTACACTCTGGGAAATGCAGCCAATGGAAAATATGAGCCATGTCTGGCTGTCCCGATACAGTGTTGAGCTGAATAACCTCAGTCGTACCCGTGAGTGATACTGGATACTGCAGGGTGTCCGCATGAAAGATCCCCAGAACAACCTCAGGTTCAATAGCAAGGAGAACTTGGATGATGCGGAGCTCACGGAGAAGCTGCAGCTCCTCAACCCTTTGCAAATCTACCCCAAAACCCACTGAGGAAAGCAGACAATGTATTAGACTTTTCCCTCCGTGTTTCTTTCTCGCATTAACAAGCCTTGATTTCCTGTATTCTTACTTCTATTTTCCAGCCATAGGTCTAAAATAACTAGTTTTCTTGTGATTAAATTTGATAGAAAGATAAAGTAACTGTTTATTGGCTTAGCAGTCTTGGCTTTGAAGTGGCAGGAGCAGCCAACCTTCTCTGCCTGCACAGCTAATCTTGGCCCAAAGAGCCCATTTTTATTCTGCTGCAATTTTGATATGATGTGGGAGCAGCTGGGCTTTCAAGTTGTGCCCGGGTACCTTGCAGGAGATCTGCTTTGTTTCTCCAGGCACCCATAGGACAGACACCTCCTCGCACCGATGTGCCAGAAACGCAGGAGTGTCACTGTGAGGGGACCTGCAGCCTGCAGGTTTGCACAGCTCCACACAACTGTGAGCGGCTGTTCTGTGTGCTCTGAAACGTGCTCAGGAACAACAAATGAGTCACTGTAGTCAGTGACTACGTAAGTTTAGTGAGATGTTGGATATTCATGCCTTGGTTACTGTTCAGGACAAGCAACAACCCACAGTCTCATGGCTTCATCAAAAACAGCTCCTGTTACACTCATGGTGGTGGTGATTTTTGAACTGTCCTGAAGAAACCAGAGCAAATAATTCATAAAATGTTTCTTGTTTACTGGTGGGTTTGGCTGGAATGCCTTTGAGAAACATTTCCTCCTTTCCTGAACTTCTTCTGGGGAAGGAAGCAGTAAAAAACTGAGAATGTGATCCACAGATACCTATGCTGCCAAACTAAAAATATTATATGTTTGAGCATTCTTGCTCTGAAAGGACCTTTAAAAGAATTATTATGCATTCATGACTGTGAACTGAGAGTAATGTGTGCTTTGCCCATAAAATTATTTATTTTGGAGACATTCTGTGCCAGCAAAGACAGGTTGACAGGCAAATAGTCTAATAATTGCGAAAGGAGCAGTCGTATGTTAACAAAGATATTGCTAATAAAATTTTCTCATGTCAGTGTCAGCCTTACCAGAGTTCTGAATCCCTCAGTGCCTCTTTGCTCTCACTGGAGTATTGGTTGAAGGGCTGCATCTGTGAGCACCAGAGGCATCAGAGAGCATGAAGTCTAGTAGGGATAAAGGAAGGAGCAGGGAATCATAAAGAGGCACAAGATGGACAAAATAAACATAAAAAAAAATAATACAGTGAAGTGTGATTGTGCAGTATGCAAAATGCTGCTTAAGAGCCTGTACACAAGAAAGGTTTATGCAAAGAAAAGAAGCCAGCTTTGAGCAGTGCCATCAAAGATCAAAAGTCAATGCACTTGAGCTTGAATTTTTTGATAATGTGCTCATGTCTGCACTTTGCCTCTGGGCAAATACAATATTTATACATAGCTAGATCATGGTTAAATAAACCTTAAGGATCCAAACTCTTTTCCCCAGAAATTTTGGAGGGTTGTTTTACTTTCTGCATATGCAGTTTTCCAAGTAAAACCATTTCAAATATTTACACTTGGAAAATTGAAGCTTGAAAATGTCTACTTCAGTTCAGTAAAGATCCTGTCTTAGACGGGGTGATCTGTGCTAGGCTTGGCCTGACTGACTAATGATTTTAATGGGGTCCCTGAAGTTCAGTGATATTCCCGGTCTCCAAATCTCTGCCTACTTTTGAGGGACTAGTCCTGGGTCTTTATTACTGGCAGCTCAAGCGATTATAACTGATGTCAGAGGAAAGGGTTGAATGCTGTATTTGCATAAGCTTACAATCTTTTTAAAATGCATGTTTCTTACTTCATTGATTCCACTGAGTGACCGGAATTTGGGAAATGAGAGACGATGGTAAAAAAAAAAATGCTCACAGCCTTCCACAGTCCTCTTTTATTACGATTTAATGGTCTTACCATGCACTGTATCCTCTGCATGTCTTTTCATGCTTAATCTACTGCCATTGTACCACTGCTCTCTGCTCGGAGCTATGACATCAAGTACCAGCAGCTCTCTTGGCTTTTGCATTTTGCTATTCCAAGATGAGCAAAATAGGACTAACACAACCCAAGAGCTTGACAGATGTATTTTGAGGAATGTGTTCATTTTAATATGAAAGCTTCATAATCAAGAAAGGTGTTGGTGGTATGGGAAGAACTACCTACTGAGGCTTTGGGTTAGTTGAACGTGAAAGTTTGTGTGTTAGCAAGGAAGAAATTCCATGAGGAGAAATAATGGAATCAGAGTCAGAAGAGGACTGTCATGGAGTGCTGACTGGGACCTCTTGGTAGAGAGGGCCTCCTGGTGGCCAGGAGCGCTCTGACCCAGGGATACTTGGCATCTTTCACCTGGAGCTTTCCACATCCAGAGGGTTGAGTCCACAGAGCTTTGAAACTAGCCCTGAAACTGCCTCGTGAGATAAAGATGTTGGGGAGCATCAGTATTGCTGTGTCCTGCGAGACCCTATCCCCACTGTGAGCATGTTTGGCAAGTGTCTTTTTTCTATTGATCCCTTAAATCAAAACAAGTTCTAATTCTATACTTTCTTTTATTTTCAGCAAACTACCTAGCTGGGCTAGAGCAGTTGTTCCCAAAATATTTTATGTGACAGAGAAGGCTTGGAATTACTATCCTTATACAATCACAGGTAAGGGATAAAGAAGAAATGAAAATGGACTTTTCCTGATTGGGTAGATAAGCTTCAAAAGCTTCAAGTAACATACTGAGACACATATATTAAGGAATTTTTACAACTTATGTAGAATTGCATTTATATATCCTTCTGATATTGATTACTATGAGAAAATAAAGATTATAGGTAAAGAATGCATTAGGTAAAAAGTGGAGTCCTCCTTTCAGTGTAATGTCTTCCTTGCAGAGAAAGTATCAAGTGCTTAGATGCTGTGGTGACTTATAACTTTGATTGTCCCATACACTTTAGTTAAATATAAATCAGCAGATTATCTGACACAAATATTCTGATTATTATTGTGTGTTTACTGTAAGGATCCTGCATCATTATTTTGTTTCACATTTCTTTTTTTTTTCTTTTCCCTCATCATTCTTTTTTTACAAATGGACAATTGGAAATCAGAATACACAGTAAGTTTTTCTTCCTCTTTTAATTTTGAAAGTACAATATTTATGTAAAATATAGTATGGAATCCAAGCTGATTCCTTTATAATGTGCATTCAATAGTGGAACTTTAAATCTATGTGTTTGAGAAGTTTAAGGTTAACTTTGAACTGTTTCTGTGGGAATCCTATAAATTATTTATTTTTTAGTATTTTAAAATGATTTAATATATTAAAATATTTCAGTCACTAGCTGGAACAAAGAGAAACTTATAAAGAGGAACAAGGCTTTTAAGGTTCTAGTTATTACTTGTAGACATAAGAGCAGATTTTATTTATTGTTTTATTAACTTATAAAATGCTCATCTCTAGTATAGTATCTGGGAAACTGTACAATCTGTAGACAAAATTAAATATGATCTGGGCCTGGTGCCCAGGAAAAGCAGCTATTCCCTCTAGCAGAGCTAAGGCAAAACCCAGCTTATAAATCATGAGAAAATAAAAATTGTTTTCCATGTGCTGGATACGTAGAGAAGAAGGTGAGGAGGCAGTTCCAGGCAAATGGTCCTTCAGAAACTCCAGCCTTAAGTTAGATTGTACTTCTGCCTACAGATGAAACATAATCCCCTCATTTTTGTTAATACTGCAATGTTCAAAGCGTTTGTGCAGTTAAAAAAAAAAAAAGCACAGTAAAGAACAAAGAGAAGAAAAATGTTGTTATGTGAATGAGACACCAAAAAAAGCCATTCAAAGGCTCAGATCTCAGAGCTGGATTTGAAAATGTTATGGCCAGTTTGAATAGCCAAAGTACTGCACTCTGTTTTTCAATATGTACCATAGATATCTATTATATATCCTGCATTATTTCCTCTGTAAAATTGATTATCAGAGGAAACTCTTATGTTCTCTAAAGGACAGTACTAATGAGGGGAACGATTCTCAGCTATTATTGTGAGATAAGATCTTCAACAGGGCCTGTCACAGTTTACATTCATTAAAGATTTACCTGTTGATAGCAGGTTCAGTATGAGCTGGAGAAGGTGATATGCTATGTCACAGTGGTATCCATTACTTTGTTTTCTATTCAGTTCTTTTTCATTTACCGTTTACATTTTCAACAAAGGGGTTTGAAGGAAAAGGAAAAATACTTGCAGAGACTAAAAAACTTCACTCCACAGAGGCTAAACTAAATATGATATCTTTTGGATTGGACTTTCACTCTATGCAAAATCTCAATTCTGTTTTTAAATCAGATTGATTAAGGAATATATTATAGAGTCAAATGGAGAAGCATAACTGCAATAATTTACTAAGACCTGATTATATGTAAGTGAATACATTAGGAGAAAGATAAGTCAACACAAAGAAACGTAACTGAGTCAATTAATGCTGAAAGGGGTGGTAGTGGACAGAAAAATATGGATTTGAGATGCAATACTTGAAAGACTGTCAACACCAAAGAGCAATGCAGTAGCCAGCAATTTGAATCCTGATCCTGGTTTGTGTCTAGCCTGATGAGGCAAGAGCTGGAACACATCTCAGCAAAGATTTGTAGAAGGGAGACAATTAGCAAGATGTTCAACATGAGCAAAAATACCATTGCAGGGTCAAAGTGATTTGTAAAGGAAAGTTTAAATCAGTCTACAGCTGTAGAAGGTAGAACTGTCGTCAACTGACACTAGTTCTCGAGGGTACTGGAGTCTGATCCTTCACCGTGGTGCAAGGAAGCACAGCTTTCTAGCTGTGCTATTCAGATGACATTAAGAAAATTGTACTTCAGATAAAAATCTGAAAAATATTTTTATGAAGCTGTTAGGCTATGAAATGATTTTCAAGGGAAGATGGAGAAAGTGTCTCTGCCTCAAGCTGTTGAATCTAGAACAAAAATGCTAAATATACCTTTGGGAATAATTCCTATGCTTCTCTGGAATACGTCTCTAAATTTTGATTTGCTGTATTCATTAGAGACTTCTGAAAGAAAGTATGAAACAGCACAGATACTGCCAAAAATATGTAAGATTGCTTGGAAACACTTTTTCTAAAGATAGTGAATTCGCTCTAGAGGGTCTGAGGGACATCCTAAGAATTAAATTTAGCCCCATTTCAGGAAAACTGATTCTAAAGGTAGGCCAACAATTGGATAAACACAGCATAATCTTATAAAGTCAAGTGCATACAGCTGGGAAGGAAAAATCAAAGCTTTCTAATCTTTCAAGTTCCACTCCAAATACAAGAGTGGGAACCTGCAAGGCTCAGTAGTGTTATTTCAATGTACCTTGGTAGTGAGGAAGAGGATGTTGACAATGGACGAAGCTTGGTGATAATATTAAGGTTTTTCTTTTGTCAAATCTGAAGGCTGTTAGGAAACAGTGTTCAAGCACAACACAAGAATTCTATGATTTCATTCAAGATAATTTAATAACTCTCGTTTTCCTATGAAATACAACACATTTCATAAATTTGACCATCTTAAGGACCTGGTACTGTGAGATCCTCTAAGAAACTTCAGCAAGTATTGAAAACAATTTCCAGAATATTGTTCCCTGGGATGTATAAAAAGCCAGGAATGCCTCGGATGCATGAAAACTAGCATGGAAATTAGAATGTTGTGATACTTGTACTCTATTCTGAGTGCAGTTTTGATCGTATCTGCTTTAAGGAAAGGTATTTGTTACACAGCAAACTCCTAAATTTGACAGCCAACAGGAGAAGATGACTGCTAGGTTTACTACCAACTCTGATAACTATATTAATAAAATGGAAAGCAAATGAGCTTAGCAGAACTATTGTACAACCAATGTTTTTTGTGCTGTGTAGTATGTGAAACATTGTAATGTCAAGAGAGCATTTTAAAATGTGCACTCTGCAGTATGAGGAAGAGGATCTTGCTAAAACTGTGATAAAAGAAAGACTTTCCATCAGGAACATGAAACATGGGTAACATCCCAAGAAATGTTTTTAATATCAAACTTGGAGCTAATCCTTGCAAGCTTCTTCCTGATATTGAGAGAAATTACCAAAACGCTACTTTTGGATCTCAGGAGAGGTCCAGACTTGGGGAAAACTATTTAGAAAATAAGATACTGCTGTAAGGCTCTAGTCCGTGTTTTTGTGGCTGGGGCTTTACTCGAGCTCTGCACATGAGAAAGTGCAACTATTAATCTCTCGCATTTGGCAAAGGAGTGGCTTCGTTTTTAATCTTGTAATTAGACACCCGACCAGATAGCTTCCTGAAACAAATGTTTAACTTTTACTTACAAGCTCATTTAATGCTGTGTTTGAGTTAAGTCCGGTCCAGCCAGAGCTGCTCCTGGGGAAGGGGTTACCAGCTGCTGGGTTTTACAAAGAATTCCTTTGCTGGAACCTTCCCTACTAGGACAAGGAAGGAAAGATGCTTCCCAGCTATCAACAGGCACCTATATTTCAGCTTACTGCAGCGTTTGCAAGTGTATCTTTAGAGTAAAATACTTAGGCTAATGTTATATATATGTATGTGTGTGTGGACTAATCTCTCAGGAGACTTTCTTATTTTTCTTTCCTGAGGTTGCGCAGCTAGATTAGAAATAATTAACTAGAAAGCAAACCACTCTCTATTGCAAACCACGTGTAAAAGGATAACACAGGACTGGGTTCTGTACCTGCAGTGGGATATTGGTAGACAATAAGCAGCCCAGAACAAATTCCCATTTGACCTGTTCAAGTGCCAGCTGAGGTTCTGGACAAGAGAGGAGCCTCGAGCAAACAAATAATCAGATCATAGGCTGACTCAACCAGGGTGCAAACCAAAATTTGTAAGATCAAAGTACACTGAAAATGAGCCAAACAAAGTTTAGCTATCGAGGTGGAGTACAAAGGGATTAGGAAAAACACGAACAGCCTTCAGTCAAACTGTCCTCTGTTTGAAGGTGCAATGTTTACCTGGGATAGCTTCAAATACTTTTGCTGTCTAATTTAACTAGTTCCAGTGGTTTGGGCAATATTGCAGTTCTCAGGCTGGAATTTAAAAAGAGTAAAAACATTTTTTTACCCTCTCATAATTACATATAATCAATGGCTAATTGTTAGTTCTACTAATAAGAGTATATAAAGCAAGACTGATTTATTGTCTGCAGAGAAGATCATTCTTTCAACTCTCCAGTGGTTCATATTAAGTTCAGAATAGGATGCAAATTCAAAATATTTATGGAAAGAATTGAGGAGCAGAAAGCAGGAGACCAGGATTCCTCTGATGAGCTATTGCACTCATTCTTTAAGAAATGACAGAGGCAAAAACACCTTGCATGTGTCAGGACCCTAGAGTGATAGTTGCTGAATGTTCCATTATCAACCTGCTGTTTTCTGATTACTTTGAGAACAGACATGTTATATGCTGTTGTTATTGCTATTTTTATCACCAGATGATAGATTTGAAGGGAAAGGAAATCGTTGTTTCAGATAAATATTACAAAGGAATTTTTAGGATTTTTTTTCCAGTGTCTTCCTCATCTCTGTTCCAGGATTGGAGCCTAAAAGTAACTAGGAGAGCAGAGAATAACTGGTACCATTACTCTAGTAAAACACAGATCAGCTGCTTTAGAGATTCTGGGAAAAGTACAGACCTCAGTAGTATTTATACGAAACAAACACTATATTTTTAGAAAACCTTAATAGATTAATCCCATTGAATCAACTACTTTCTTACAGAATCAAACTGCTTGTGAGAATTCTTTTTTTCACTACCTCTGGCTTATTATAAGA
>JAVCKT010028235.1:37613-51376 GCA_032273925.1 Rhynchotus rufescens | reverse complement strand
TTCCATACTTCCTCAATAAGCAAGTTGCTGTTCCCATGCATCACAGAAGAAGATCCTAAGGGAAGACAAAAAACAGAGATAACAGTGTTGAGTTTCACAATGGTCAGAGGCAACCTGTTAGTTGGCTGTTTCATCTTCAAGCTGTTGTATGTAATACAAACAGTGGTTTTTTTCCCAAACTTGTTTATTTGAGTTTTAACTCCTTTGCTTTTTTTTTTTCAGATTTTTTGTGTGTTTTTACTCTTTCCTCTCAAAAGCACTTTTCTGCTCTTTGCCACCTTCCTGTGCTTATCTTGCTTTCCAAATTCTCCCTTTCATGAGTCACTTATTGCAGGTTCTGCCATTCACCAGCCCAGCCCTTTCCATCCATTTTATTAAGTCGTCATCCTGATTAATGCCAGTGTGTGCAGTAAGTGGTCTGTATCAAATAGCAGCTCTGTGAGCTCATACATAGCGCTTTCCAGAGGATTCAGAAGGGAGTTGATATTGTGTCTGTTTCTCAAAAAGCTTTGAATATTTTGTGAAAGAAACAATCTAAATTCTGTGAAGAGCTGAAGGAAATAATGTAATGCAAAATTTGAAATTGAAGTGTCTGCTTCCTCAAGATTTGAGGTTAAGATTTAGGGGGGTATACCTCTGCTGGGAAGGGAAGGGAAGGGAAGGGAAGGGAAGGGAAGGGGGAAAGGAAGAGAGAAGAAGGAATGGCATAAATTTTTACAATACCAAAATAGCTTCCAAGGATTGAAGATTCATATTCACAAAGAGCATGGAGAAGTGAACTGCAACGATGAGGGCTCTAGCAGTTCTATGAATATTCTACTGAAAGAAACCAATTGGAAAATAAAATGTCATAGATTAAATAACACTCACTTACATAGAACAGGTTATAAAAGGTGAACCTTTTTCAGTTACCCTCTATCCAGTGTATTCATTGGCCACTGTAGGAACTCTTTCAGCCACCTCAAATGTAATTACTTTGCAAAGGTTATTTTTACAGTCAACTCCATATATCGATTGTAAAGCACCATATGTGTTCGACTGTCTCTTTAAGACTTTGGCAAGTGTTTTGGCTTACTTACATTCTAACCTGTTCTTCTAAGAGTTTCTTATTGCCATGGTAACACTAATCAATCATCATGCTAAAAATAGCCCTTTCCTTTTTCAAGGGACTATCTGTCCTGAATTGAGAATTCAGCTGCAGTGTGTGTTTTCTGCATGTTGCTTTCATTTTTATTTTATTTTAAACTGGAAATACCCCTGTTTATGCCTGCTAATTACTGTTACAGACTCCAGTTATTTCACTGGTTTCTCTCTCGAGATTAAAGCACTCCTGATTTTTCTAAGAAGGATTACATAAATAGAAAGTTGGCTTAAAAAATATGGAATACTAATTTACTTTTGAATCTCATAGTAAGTGTTGAATGCTAAGAAATTTTTACAGATATATCAAAACATTCAGGAAGCAACAATATTAAAGGCACCTCTGTAAAGAGTTTTACATAGACAAATGTTACCACTGAAACCCTCAGACCCTGAAGACACTAAGACTCCAAAGATTTTGTCATACTCTGTAGAACTTAAGTCTGATTTAAAATTAAGGATTGAATTGGCCAATTTTTTTTTTTTTTTCTAAGAGCAGCACTGCAAACCACAGAGATAGGGAAATGGAAAATTGGAAAGCGTGCCCTGCGCATTCCCGTGCGTGCTCCGCGTATCGATGAGCTGCCAGGTTTGTGCTGGAAGAACACATGCCCGAGGGAGGCAGCGCGAGAAGGGAGTGGTGCTTTGGAAGAAAAATCTGCTGAAAGATTCATTGCCTGCCATTCAGTGCCAGGCTCGCTTCGGAGGGTTGCCTAACACTTGCAATGCTTGGCTAAGTAAATACGCTGTTCCTCAACAAGAAAGGGGGGAAAAAAGGACTTTCTGCAGGATGAATAACCAACTATTCTGAGTGATATATAAACAGTTCCCGGGTTCTGCTGGAGCCCCCTGCCAATTAGTCAGAGTGCAACTGGTGAGTCATGAGACACATTCTGTGAAATGGGCAAAATTTTGGACCCTGTTTTGAAAGGCAAAGGACCCCCCACTGCTGCTGAAACTGTGCTTGCCAGTCAGTGGAGGTTGGAAAGGTATCCAGGACCTTCTGGCGATTGTTAGTTTTTGTCTTGGGTAAATTCATGTTAGCATTTATAGTCTCCAAAGAGATTGTTACAGCCCTCACCTTCACACTAATTATATAGTGAGGTTGCCTCTTGACAGCTTCGTGCAAAAAACGACTTTCTGCTTCCTCATGATGTGGCCTGAGGTGGATGACACTTCTTCTACACTAATCTAGTGTTTCTTTTTCAAAATACTAGAGAGGGAGATTTTTTAATTAGAGTTTAGACTCTGGGTCACAAGCAACAGCAATTTGATTCAAGCAGTGGCTTGCAGAAGTGCTCCAGGCAACCTGGATCACGATATATAAAATGACTGCTCTCTGAAGTATCATTCTCTGACTCACCACCGCTTATGTGCAGGTGAAGGTAGGAGATACTTCTCAGAGCAAAGTAAAAATGAAGTTGGACATTTGGCTTTGTATAAGAATCTCCACTGTTATCTGGAAAAGCTTCTGTTGTCCTGAACCTGCAGCCATGCTTCACACCAACACCACAATGATTTTTCCAATTTTGTGTCCTTATCCTCTGCTGTACCTGAAATTGTTATTTAAAAGCAAGTGTTCTGATAAAGAAAAATTTTATTTAAATATTGAAAAATACACTCAATCCAAGAACACCTGAAATTTTATAGTTAGATCATAAACAAAAATACAAAGGAAGAGGAACCGTTTAGGGGTGTAGCTGTAACTATAAAAAAGGCTATCGGGAAGTTGTTTCCGCCAGTAGGATTGTCCAGCCTGGCAATGATAGCAGCACCTCATCCTGTGCTGGAAGCTGGGAGGAAAGCTGTCCTGTCCCCAGTTGATAGGGTCATAAGAGGACAATTTCTGTAGCCACTTTTGGACAAGCTTTTAGACTCAGACTTTTTGATTCACTAGCTTGCAGGCCTGATGCAATCTGCTAAAGCACCGTAGTCTCAGTGACCCTTCCCCAGCGATACATCACTTATGTCACCCTCTGCTTCTGTTTTTATTCATTACTAGGTTTTATTTTGAGGGTTGATGTTAGTTGTGTAGCAAAGACAGTTAAATCTCAGTCCTTGAAACAATAGGGAAGATATTTGAAAAATACTAATAAAACATGTCCTCGAGCTGCAATCTTGCAATGCAGATAGGGCCAGTGAGCTGTGTTCCTAGTAACTATTCTAAGCAGCTACTATATGATTAATAGCATAGCATACATCGCTACGGTTTTTGGTGGAAATGTTCCTAAATGTGTTATTCACATATAAGCACTGAGCCCTCAGTAATGTAGCGTGAGGTGTGGCATTCAGTAAGCAGCACTAGGGATTGCTGATATATTCCTTGGCAGGCTTCTCGCGTCTCCTCAAGGAGGCTTTCCCCCCAGATGCAGAGTTCTGGCTTGTCAGCAGGAGCTCTGCGTGCATGGACTATGATCCCTGCAGTTATATATATTAATATATACCTTTGTAAAAAGCAAAGCTGCCATAAATTGATTTTTGAGATCCATAACCTCCCCCCCCTTTTTTTTTTCTTCAGCCTAGCCAAATAAACCAATGTGTTTATTTTCCAAGGGCTGTAAAAACTATGCAGTACTAAATGTCTGTGGTTAGATTATATATTTTTCAAATATGCTTGTTACCATCCACCTTCAGTAGTAATTTACTTTTTCAACCCTCTGTGTCCTCCCACAAGCACAGGAAACGACTAGAATGCTGTTTTATATTGACGGAACAGGATATCCTCCGAGGGCCATCTAACATTGGTTGAGGACTTGCTGGCAGCCCTGTGACTCCCGAGTCGTTCCATATCTTCAGAAACACCACATTTCATAACTTTACTCACTCTAATTAAGAGTAAGTTTGATCAGCCCCTTCTATTCATCTCTTCTGCCAGCTGAAGCCTTGCTCCCAGCTGCTGACGCAGTTTGCGCTGGATTGAAGTTCGGATCAGTTAGCACATGAGCTGGCAGGAGATGAGCGCACAGGGCTGTGCCATGGGCAGCCGTGCAGAGCTCAGCAGCGCGTGCTAAGCCAGGGATGCAGAAGATGGGAGGGAAAGAGCCTTTTGCTTCCTTTGATTCATGACTGAAACTATGTAGCTGTCTTGAATTCCTAAAGAATAAGAGTTTTTTTGGAAATTTCCCACAAATGCAAAAAGCCAGAGTAGGAGCAACCTAGCTACATAACAGCGTGCTGAGATAATGTGGTGAGGCATCGTTTAGAAGAGTATCTCGTTTATTTATTTGTAAATTGATTGCAAGATCCTCAGTTCTGGCAGACTGCCCATAAATGCTGTGTGTGTTCTGCTGGCACTTTCTGAGATGTAGCCATAGGAAATGTTTAATTGCCCACAGAACATGAGTAACAGGAACCAGCAGCTCTATCGCTGAACTTGTCCCATCCTGCACTTGACGCGCTGCAGGTTCTTTGTTGTCATCCTGCACATTTATTCAGGGAACAAGCTGCATAGCTGGTCACAGTTCAGAGGTGGTTGGAAACTCTTAAATATTCCATTCCATGGAAGTCTTCAGTAAAAAGCAAAAGAGGTACCTGATCCAAAAGGAAGCCTGTGTGTCTGCAACAGCATCATTTGACATGGGAGTACTCGCTATGCTAATGGGAGAGAGCGTGAGCCAGGAACCTTTCTTCTACCCCCAAATAAATCTTTTCTCTGTAAAGTCCATGACAGCAGCACCCTAATCTGGCAAGCTCTCCCACTCTGCACCGAGGATTGATTATAGATGTGTTCATAAATGCTAGGTGATGAAAACAATATTAAACAATGTCTTTTTTTTTTTTTTTTTTTTTTTAATATGTTCCGTAGTCTCAAAGGAGCTTCCTTCTCATTTCAAGGTTACTGAACTGCAGCCAGGCCTCTAAATCACCTCCATTCTTAGTAATCAGCCCCTCCCTTGGAAGAACTCCCCAAGCCCAGTCAAGTCCAAACTTGGACCGAGAGCAGTGTGAACAGTGAGGCACCAGAATGTCCTCATTGTATAATGCCACAGTGCAGCACATAAAATAGTCATAGTCTTTAAGCAGCCACGTTGCCATAGGGTGTTAGTGACGCGTTATACAAGGAACTGGCACCTCATTTTCACTGACAGTTTGTGCAAGAAGAGACATGATGAATAAGAGCAAAGATGCTGAGCTGGTAGCCTTCAGAGGTTGTTTGTTAGACATCTACTTCATCTGCTGAAATATGTGGAAAAGGTGGTTTGAAAGAAAGTGAAGCACTAAAGAAAAGATATTTGAAGTACTTTACACGATTGTGTTGCCTAGTATTGTAAATTTTAGTCAACTAAACTTGTAGTCTCAACTTTCAGCTAGAATTCCTGCAGCTTTCCAGAATCACGGGAACATTTGCTTTCAGTTTTTGTATACATGGGACTATTTTTTTGTGATGTAATCTGAAAAAAAATGAGAAAGCTGCTTTCAAACAGGATGTACTGAATATGTCAACTAATGAAGCAAGGCATTTTATTTTTTATCATGTCAAACATATTTTTGTTTTATTGCAGTGTTCATTTTTGCCCAAATTCTCCATTCATATAGAAACAAAATACGAGGACAACAAAGGAAGCAATGACAGTGTAAGTATGATGGCTTTTGCGAAACTGAATTTAATTAATCAGGATCTGTATTGGGGGTAAGGCATTTACTCTGGGCAAAGGCCTCCTGAGGCTCATATATTTGCCCCCTCTCAGGGGATCCTGCTCTTGGAAAGGTTACCTTGCTTGCCTAAAGCAAAGATTTGTGTACACAGCTTCTGAATCTCACAATCTGCTTGTTACTTCTCTAAACACAAGATGTCAGTTAAGGCTGAGGAAGGTTTATGGAAAATGAGAAAGATACAGGGTTGTTTTGTGCTTGTATTCCATGTTATCTGTTCCGTATTGTTTTCTCAGAGTAAAGGGAGCTGAATTCAAAGGAGCCCTTTAGGAAGAGCAAACAGGAAAGTAAACAATGGTCAGAGATGGGAGATCTCGGAAACATGGGAACAATGGCTGGGCTGGAGGCGACGCCAGGGCTGGAGGTTACTGAGCTCTTCCAAGGGCAGGAACCTGGAGCTGGAGGGATCCTTAACTGCCAAATCCTCTAGGGAGAGAGGGTGCGAGCGAGTAGGCAGCTGCCCCACATGGAAATGCTGATCGGGAGATACTCGGGAATAGAAGGTACAAGGTCGAGCAGGGTGGTGTTGCCCTGGCTGGGAGCACAGCAGAATAGTCCAACTGGCAAGAAAAGAGGACCATTAAATACCACCCAGCGCATAAAGAGCCCATCCTTGGATGAATAAACAAATATGTTTCTATATGTTTCATATCAGCATGCTTTACACAGGCATTTGCTGCAGACTTCTGGGAAGAAGTTCCTTGCACATGTGAAATACAGGTTAAAAACGTTTGGAAAACAGGGTGCACTGTAGTGTTCTGGTACATTTATAATGGCATTAGGGAGAAGACCTATTCTGTACTGATGCCTGACACAGAGAAAGCTGAACATACTTAACCAAGCAGTGAATTTTCCTTCTTATTTCTTTTCTCTTTCTTTCTGTGTGTCAGTTTTGTAGCTAAAATATTATGAATCAAGACTGTACCAAACCAGTGAATTTAAGATAAATAACATAGGGACAGAATACTCAAATGATGAAAACATCTACTCTGCATAAATCAAACTCTTCAAAATGTAATTGTTTTCAGAGTCCTAGCACAGTAATTCAGTAACATCTTTATATCGAGGCTCCTGAGTCACAACAGATTAGGCAAATATTTGCCAAGACCAAAACATTTAATTGATCCTACTTTGAAGGAGGAAAAAGAGAGGGTAAATTATAGGTCTTCATTCTGGCCCTAATTGCCATGATTTTATAATTCTTAGTCATGTTATTCGCCAGTATGAATGTAACAAGGCACGTACAAGATACGTATTTTTTGCTATTGATCCTGCGCCATTGATCTGCTGACGCAGATGTGGTTCATACGGAGCAGGAGGCTGAAAGCTGAATGGAAATGGAGAGAGCTGACTGAAAGCTGGAGCCTGGGGGGACACTTTGGTTGAACCAAGCACCCCAGAACTAGCACCAAGAGTCGATCTGGGCTCAATTGCTCTACAGGAAGGCTTAAACCTCAGGTTTAGTTTAGATTTCACTATATTTGCTAAGCCAGAAAAAAAAAAGGAAAACAAACAACAGAGAAACATAGCATCCATTTTTTTATAAATTTCCATGAATGCACTATTGCAACTGTCACTGCTCTATCAGCCTTGTCGGCTGAAGAAATAATTAAACTAAAAAATACTTTCTGAATTTTGCAGTTGTCATGTAAAGTATAGTGAGTGATACTTATTACTGCAGTTGTAAGGATAGTAATGAATGTTTGATTTTAACTAAGTTATTTCAACATTTTCCTTGAGACTGTACATTCTTTTTGGATAATTCTTGAACTCTGATCCATTCTCCATGTAATAAAGTAGATATTGATTGTAAAAAGCAATAATTAGATATAAGGATACTAAGCTAATTACATTGATTAGTGGAAGAAAGCAATATAAATGCTTTCAGGTTCCTGTTGTCCTTTAGCAGGCTGGTATATAATTATTATTATTACATTTAACATGTTGCCTTGTCTGGTAAGATTCTGCCTACACTACCACAGTGTATCTTGATGCAAATGTCTTCCTGATTTCTCCTCTCAATTCTCCTCAGTTTTTCCTCTCAATTGTCTTGATAGCAGAAGCCAGTGAAAGGTACCTGCTTTGGGACTCGATCTTTCTGTATCTTAGACTTCAGCAACACTTTGACTTATGCAAAATGTGCTTCAAGCAGTATTGTTCTGATCTTTTGGAGCTTGTACTTTGCACAAAGACAAAAAAGTACGTGCATAACAAAAAGGAAATCCCATCATTTAGATAAAAACACTTAGGAAACTTGTACAGATGAAATAAAGTGCCATAAATCCATCCACTGATGCTCTCTAGTGCTACAGCATCACTGATGCCTCTAGCTGTTCACATGGCAACTCTCCCCTTAGCAAAACAGAAGCACTATTGGATTAACATGTTAGTACATCAAATATTGCCACTGCTCCATTGCAGCTTTGCAGCACCATTAACCAAATGGCCATAAAGTCAAGCCATTCAATATTTAGTCTTAAGAGTCTTTTAAAAAGTGAAGTGTTTATTTTAAAATTTAAAACGGTATTTCTAAAGATTAGACTGGCTTGTAAAATACAAACAGCACTGTAGGTGGCATCTGTACGGTGCTGTATTTGTGTTCATAGAGTTATGAGAGTATTTGCAAGCATTGCCTCCCTCTTGCATCTTTTACTTAAATGCAGCACGTGCTGCTTTGGCTGCTTCCAAAAGGCAAAATTCCAGCAGCGGCGCCTGGGAGAGGAGAGTGCAGGTGCCTGCAGCCACACGGCGAGCGCTGACGAACCACAGGCACCTTGATCCCTCTCTGCACACCGTGCTGCCCGTCGGAAAAGTAACCAGAGAACTGGCATGTGGATACACAAAATCTCCCTTCCGAACAGTAGCTCTTCATTAAATTATTATTACCGTAAGGTAAACAGAAGAGAATTGTTAAACTTTCTAATTAACTGAATGTTCATAGGCAGTATGAATTTTATTAATAGACTTTATTAACTTTTCTTTTTTTACTCAGGTAAGTAATTCTGGTATTAATTCATCGATGTTGTGATTGGTCAGTGTTCACCTCACAAAAGGCTAATTTTATTCCAGGCTAGTTTGTTTTCCCCATCTCTATTTTTTTCCCCATCTCTATTCTTTGTATTTAAGTGCAGTGTACTCCGTACAGAGTAACAGTTGTTTCTTTCGAATTGTGGTGGTGGGCCAAATACAGCATGTCCATGGATTAGCATGGACCATGCACCACATGGCTGCATTAGCGGTGTGGGCTCGGCGAGTGTCACATTCACTGTAGGGTTTTATTGGAGATGTCACCTTGACTCCCCGAGGTGCTGCTGCTCGGGCACTGCAGTGACATTTCTACTGACAGCCATATGAAAAAAAAAGGCATTTCTGATACTAATTGTTAATTATTGTGTGTAAAAGTGATTTTGTTTGTAATTTATAAACAGAGTGTAAGCTTGCATTTAAAAACTGATGTCCTCTAAAACTGAAGTAACCCATGTTTATTCATATCCAGCTGTCTTTTCCTTAAATGTCCTCTAATGCAGGATTACAGAAACAAAGAAAACATTAGTTCTATTTTTAGGCCATAGTCTTATAAGCTTTGGCTTTTATGATTTTTTTTAAAGCTTTCTACAGCTGTCTGCAATGTCTGTGATTTATCTTAATAAGAAGTAGATTCTTATAAGGTCTTTAAAAATATCTTCCTGATGATCCTCCCATTTACACTTCAGAAGTGCCCGAGATAGAGAGCTGTTGAAATGATGATAATATAACCTGGGTCATGGACTGTAAAATAGGTATAAATACTAACTGCTGTGACTAGATTTATGAGCCTTTGGCTGTACACAGTTAATCTTCTCCAGGCTTTATCTAAGATTTTTTGCTTAATTTACACTGAAGACAGATCATTGTGGTATTTAGTGCCTTGGGATGAAATTTGTTAGGATTCTCATTATATATAAATATGTTCTTTTCTCCCCTTATTCCATTTTTCAGAAAAACAGGCAGCTGGGCTGCTGTATCCATGGCCATTGGGGGATGACAGTCCCAGCATCCTTACGGAGGGACTCTGCTCTTTCCCCTTGACCTTGGTGTTGCCAAGCATGTTCCTCCTGGACTCTTCTTTCCTATCTTAGAAACATGAAACTAGCTTATAATAAGCTCGATATAGTACATGTAAATGCACTGTTTAGGGAAGCTGGACCCTGATGTCAGCTGGGATGGGTTCAGCTGTGCTCTAGCTCAGCCCCAGTGAGCATGAGAATGTCACCCTGCACGTTGCCTCACGGACCTTTTAGGCATCACTGCAAGCAAAATATATTGAAAGCAAAGGCTGCGTTACCTGGAGGGACCACTTCTCTTTCGGGTTGTTTCTGTATGAGGGTACTGAGCATCTCTGGATTGTCAGTTGATGGCTGTGGTGCAGTGCCATCCACTTCACACACTCAGTGACGGTCATTTTGAGCACGTCGTTTCTGTCAGACGCTGGACTAAAGATACCCCGGGCTGAAAGCGGCCACGCTGACTACAGCTCAACTCACAAATGCACAGGAAATCCTAAATGCTCCAGTTGTGTGCTGGCAAAAGATGCTGCAGACCTAATTATGATGATCCTGTATTATCTAAGCTGTTGTCATTTACAGTATAAATCACAGTTTTACAAAATTCAGACTGAGGCTAAAGCACCACTTTAATCCTACTTAAATCTCATTGTAAAGATTAAGTAGTCTGAAAGGGATGTGTTGTCTGGGGGTTGTCTGGTGATACAGAAGTTAATATGATTCACACAGCATAGTAGATCCTGGTTTCTTCCCTAAAAACGAATCCAAAACAGATATATTTTAACCCATCACTTTCTGAAAGAAATATCTGAAAGTTGTCACAGATTTAAAAAAAAAAAAGAACAGTAAAAAGCACTTTAGTCTGAAAGTTATTCTTTCTTTGTGGGTTTTTTTGTTTTGTTTTGTTTTGTTTCTATGATTTTTTTAAATTTATTTGCTTCTGTATAGTTCAGTCTTAATTAACTCTTTGGCTTCCAAAGGTAAAGCGTCTAGTTCTTATCAATATACTATTTAGTATTCAGCCTTTTTACATTGTGTTCTTAAGGATACAGATTGTTCTCTCCATTCATTTTCTGCACATTGACAAATATAGTTGCACAGATTGGGGGCCTTATGCTTCTTTTCATGGCCTTTCATCTCTTCCTTTAAAACTTTTTAATTTTTCTTGTCTCTTTGATCACAATTGCAATCAACCCATCCTCCCTGCAGGTTTGAAGAGCATCCCAGATTATTTGTCTAGGAGAGGCAATAGGAGAATTAGAGCTAAGAAATCAGTCTTGTTCTCTAATGGCTTCTTATTTTCGACTGCTAATAGAATGAGAATTAATGAGAATTAATCACTAGCTGCAAATCTTGTGAGGACGTTCTAAGATGGTAAGAAATGTAAATGATTAGACAAGAACTTCTGCTAGGAAATGGAAGAAGTGAGAATGCCATTCATCAAACTTTTGGACTAGAAGAAATGGTCTGGGATAGCGCAAGCAGCAAGTAAGGTGTAGTTGGAATAGTTGCAAAATTCCTCCTAGTTGTCAATGATTGGGAAAAACATCCAGCATTGCCACTTTCAAAGCATTTCAGAGCTGAAAGAATCTAAAACTGTATTATTTACAGGCGGAATATGTGGAACAGCCCTGTAACAGGCAAGGTGTGTTCTTATCAGCAAAGCAATGGAGCAGTAGTTCCAAGCCAGGTCCCTTTAAACATACAAAGATACTCCTACCTGTGTCAGTGTTAAAGTTTCTTTAATTCTTGCAGATTTTTGACAAAGAAGCTAAAGATCTTGAGCGAGAAGTCTGCTTCATTGATATTGCCAGTGATGATATTCCTGAGCGCTATTACAAAGAATCAGAGGTAAGAGACAGCCTGGCTATGAAATAGTTGTAAGAAGCTTCAGTAAAACGGCGTTTGTTTGTGCTTATTAGAATGCTTTTCATACCTCTAATTGTTACTGCAAACTTAATATCAAGAATGCTTTCAGCATTGGCCACATTTAGCATATATTTCATGTTTTCAGAACTAGTAGATAAAAATTACAAGCTAGTGGTTTGCGATTACCGGAAACAGATGCTTCACAGCTGATGTGTTTCACATAGCCCTCATAATCAGAAGCTGGTATTTTAAGATATATTTTAAGATGCCATTATCTTAAAAAGCTGTCAGAAGTGTTGTTTTTCATGGATATGGACAAGGGTTTAAATGAAATTATCCTGGTCAATGGTATTTGTTGAGCTTTTGACTGAGGGAAAGCTGATCGCAGTCTCTCTATCCACCCTGCCTGACCCTTTCTTTTAGAGGTGATTCCTGGAACCATTTGAAATACTTCTATATCTTCAGTCTCAGCACCAGACCTTTGATTGTCACTCAGGGTAGAACAATTCTGCTTTTCTTTGAGCCATTAAGTGTGCAGTTCCAAGCAGCTTTAAACATTGCTGCTTTCCATACTGGCATCCCAGCCCAGCTAATAACCAATATGAGCACCCTGCCCCAGGCAAAGGGCACATACCCTGCAGTGAGAATCAGATGCACCAGGACACGAGGCCAGGAAGGACTGAAGCTGCAAAGAAACTCCCCACTGCTGCAGAGCTGCCCCAGAGCATCACAGGCAGCAGCCACATCAGCTCTCTTGAAAATCCCTTGAAAATCGCTCCCGTTCAGTGCACATCTCTGAAGATACCATCTCTTTTAGGTCAATGCAATTCACTCTTTTGAAATCAGCAACAACCATGTAAATGAAGCTGAGGTTTCTTTTTTTTTTTAACCTCAAATTTGAGAAAAGCGATGGTTCAGAACAAGCAGCTAGAGAGCAGAATGATCAGATCTATGCTTGCGTTTCGTTTTGGAGATACGATTTGCCTCTGGAGCCAATTACATATTCATGGCTGGCAGTGTGTATGGCAGCTGTTTAAACTGCACAGAACATCATGCACAATCATTTTTAGGTTAGAAAATGAAGACTTGCCAAAGAAAATATTTCTGTAACACAGAAGACATGTTTTTCAGACTCAAAACGTCATGTACTCTTTATTTGTAGAACCTATTTCAATAGTTAAGTACTGGTCATAGAGAAAAATTTGGTCTACAGGAGAATGAAAAGTATTTTTTTTCATTCCATAATGAAACCCATCTGTTATGTATCAAATATTATGTAACACCTCATGAAACAACCTATTAGTTCTGTCATCTTATTTGAACTCCATGGTTTTCTGGCCTATTTAGGAATGGCAGCTGCTACTGAATTGGTCTGCAGTTGGTCATGCTTTAAAGAAATCATGTAAGATTTTTCATCTCAGTTTGTCAGGTCCATAATTTGTGAACATAAAGGTAACGTAGTTTTTAAGCTTTCCTATTTTTAATAGCTATTAAATCTAGTTTTCATATGATTTAACTATGATATAGAAAAGCAGCTACATGTAAACTGAGAAAATAATGTCAAAGTCTGTGTATTTATTTCAAGGACAATTCTAGAGATCTGATTCCAAGCAAACAAGAATTTCTTATATGCTCCTAAACAACAAAAATAGCCTGGCATCTGTTATTTTTTTCCTGTATTGATGCATGATTTATATGTTGGCTACCAAGTTCTGTTTCAAATTCCATCCAAAATGATGAGACCATCATAGCATTTAAGTTGCATACACTGTAATTGATACTGAATTTATAACAACTGAATTCAACATATTCTAAAGTTTACAAACTATGTGTTTTTAATGCTACTATAAGATGAATATGAAGCCAGATTCTCAGTACTACAGAGGCTTTTTGCCTAATTTAGGCACTATAAAAAGGCTTTGTGTTTGTAAATGTAATTTCTGTCCATTTTCAGTCTGAACGATATAAAAATTTTACATAAATGCAAAATTGTATTTTTCAAATACTATTTTAAGAGAAAATTAAAACCAGTTAACTAAGCTCTTCAAAGGTATTTTA
>JAVCKT010028234.1:0-15531 GCA_032273925.1 Rhynchotus rufescens | reverse complement strand
CCTGGTAGCCCTGCGCTGGACTCTCTCCAGCAGCTCCACATCCCTCTTGTGCTGGGGAGCCCAGAACTGGACACAGTCTCCAGATGTGGCCTCACCAGGGCTGAGTAGAGGGGGACAATCACCCCCCCTTGACCTGCTGGAGATGCTCTTCTTAATGCACCCCAGGATCGCACTGGCCTTCTTGGCCACGAGGGCACACTGTATGCCTCTGGGATGCCTCGTAGTCATACCAGAGTTTTTCTAATAATATAGTGAACAAGCAAAGCAGGTATATACCAGAATTGTGTATATATAGGACCACAGCCTGATCTCCTAAACAGTTAAGCTGGGAAACAATGGAATATTGGTAGTGGAACAACAGAGAGTGCTTGCAGGGAACGGGTACTGTCAATCTCATCTGCTTGCTTTAGTGTGGTGTTAACTAAGTTACACATCTACATACAAAATAAATAATTACTTAATTTTAATTTTCAGGCTACATGAACTCGAGCCTCTACTTAAGATGATGACCATGAAAGGTGTTCAGGCTTAGACCATCAGTAGTGCTCAGACACACTCTTCCTTGGGTTCCGAGTTTCCTAATTTCTTCAATTACTAGAATTTCTTCTATTCACTCATCTGAATAGGTTTTAGAAGTAGCTGCATGTGTGGAATGAAAGGAGAAACAAGAGCTCTTACTCTCCGTCATCCTCCATACATTCTCCATGAAGACAGAACACCTCTGTCACAAAGAACCCCCCTATGTCAGTTGAGAAATGCACAGAAATGCTTCCTAATATTCTTTTTCAAGAATCTACCAAGATAGATTTCTCTAAACTGGAACCACCATGTTTTCTATATATAGCTTTTACATCCTATCTCTTACAAATTCTGCCTGCTTCATAGTCTTTGTTCTCTCTTCAAAAGAAATTAGGATGGAATTTGATCTCCACCTTTTACATACCAAGTAACCTGGATATATGAAGCACTACCTTGTATGCTTTTTACAGGATTATCTGTTGTAAAAAAGCGCAAAAATATTTTGAAAGAAAAGGACCTCTTCTTCCCCCTGAAAACTTCAGCAGAGCAAGTAAAGAACTTCACTACGCGCTCCACCTGTGCACAGTCAAAGCAGCAGTTCAGACTAGCTAGGTCACTGAACAAACTTCAAGTAATTGTATTGGAAGCCTGTAGAGAAGTGGAATCAACCAGGAACGGTTCTTGTGGCAGATATCTTTATGTAGGCAGTTCTTTGAAAAAAAAAAAAAGTCCCAAACCCTCTCACTTCTACTCTGATGCAAACTCACTGACTTCTTTGGCCCTCCTGGTGGATTACAGCCACAGCGAGGAAAGACCCAAACCCAGCACTCTCACAGTGGCTTTATGAAACCACTTCTGTGCCACATATCCCTCCATTCTTCCTCTGCCTCATTTGTTGAACAAATGAAAAAAACCACTTTCCGTGAAAAAGCAGCAATAATGAAGTCACAGCTGTGAAGGTAACCTTAGCCCACTCAGGCTCCAGTATGCAACAGACGGCTGGATGCTGTCCCCCAGAGCTCAGCTCTGCAGTGGCCCTGGAGTAAACTCATTAACTTCGACTTCCTACCCGACTAAGACACCAATCTGTCTTACCTGGGCTTCCCTTGCACGTTGGTACTCTCCCTGTCCTCTCAGTAGGTATTGACAATAACATTTTATTCAATGACTGGATAAGGTCATACGTACTATTTTGCTTGAAAAATTAAACTTTCTTTTTCTCTCTTTCTCCTATTAACAAAAAATGAAGCACAAAAATGGAAGAAGATTCTCCCTCAGAGCTCCAGAAATTCCTTCCTCAGTGCTAACCAAAAGGCATAAGGGTGAAACGCTGCATTGTATAAGGTTGTCCCCTATATACTGCAAGAATAAAACGAGAACAAGTGTAATGAGACCAAGGAACCAAGAGGCTTGGCGCAGTCGGGGGCTCTGGTTCCCATCCCCAGATCTGGGAGAAATGCTGACTACTCATTACAAGTAACAGGACTAGGACTAGAAACCGACTACTCATTACGAGTAACAGGACTAGGTAGAAACCAAGACCACTTTCTCTGACACCACTTTTTTCCCACGTTGTCTGTGCTGCTGATAAAAGAGGATAACAGTATCTCCCTCCATCCCCAGAGAGCATGAAAACGCTTAACTGGCAGGCAAGCTGCAGCAGCTGCACTTTGTTCTCCCTCCCTCCCTGCTCACAGCTTCCACACACGCAGAAGCACAAAACTGCTCCGTGTCCATGGCAAGCATCCCCCCATGGCACAGGGAACTGCTCCTCATCTCTGCACAGGCAGCAGGGTGACCTAGGCACAGCAGAGGTAATGCAAATACAATACTACAAAGCCAGGTTCACTCTAGAGCCAAACCCTGTTCTGGACTTCAACCTCACCAGAATTCAGAGCTTGCTTTTCAGATCTGAGAACCAGCTCCGGGAGAGGAAGAACAGCAGCGATGATTCTGGATGAGGGCATGGAGATGACTGTTTGCTATTTTTCCAGGGGAGAAAAACAAAACAAAACAAAGGATTCTAGCAGGCACAAGAGAGGACAAGGCAGGCAGCAAGCATTAGTCTGCCATGGAGATCACCAGAAAGGCAAGACAGAAGAAAAAAAATCCTATCAAAACATATCCGGCAAGAAACCCTGTAGAGGGTTCAGCAGAAAAGCCATAATAATAATAATAAGGTCCAGGGATTTTAAAAATTATAAAGACTAAGCAGACATATGATACTGGTTTAAGAGCAGTGTATCATGTCCAGTCCACATTAAGCATGTTTAAGACTTAATACTGCTTTCCTTGTCTTGGTATTATTTATGACAAGAGCTCTAAGTAACTTATCTAATAGGCACAGCATACATATGCTCCTCAACCCAAACACAGAAGAAGCTTCAGCTCAGGGGGACGTTTCCCTCTAATAGAGCCTGTGCTCCTGATCTGCTCTAACACGGGAACACCTGGTCACTCTCGTGCTGTACATCCCTCTCAACAGGAATTCACCGTAAATGAGGGGCTAGAGGGCTTAATGATGTTCAAGGCCTTCAGGCAGTTATTAGGATATTATCTACCCAGCTCCCCTACTTGGAACATCTGTCTGCTTCGGAGACATTATATGTAACATTATTTAATTTTTGCTACTTACTGCCTCTTTGTTTCCTAAGCCTGCAAAACATAAAGTTGGTCTGTTTCCAGCCTTTGACAGTCCAAATTCGGACACAAGTGGCCAGGTTCAAGTGAGGTATATGCCACACTTTGCAAAGAACAAGATGATTTAAACTTAAGGAAATGCAAGTCTTGTCAACTTAAATCAAGGAAATAGGGAAAGACACAACCTAAGCTGCAGAAGTAAAAGGGAAAAAGATTATTCTGAATATATCTTGGAAAAAGGCTGGGACACATTCATGATGGCATGATTTTCCTCAAGGGTGTTTTCTGAAAGGATGTGCTGACTAGCGCGAGTTGCAAAGCAGCAGGCTGAGGAGGATTGTGGGAGGGAGCAAAAGAAATTTGGGACAAGAAAGGAGGATGGCCTAAAATAGTCATGTGCTAGAAAGCTGAAAATAAACTAGTTCACAAAATGAACATAGGTTGTTATGTAACAGTGCAAGAGATACACAAGCACCTTCATATCTGGTCATTGGTGTCTATAGCAAGGGCAAGAAAGAGACTTTTGAGATGAAATGTGGTAAACCCTTAGTAAAACTGCTTTCTGCATGTTACCTTTGGAGGAGACTGGAAATAAGAATGTATGTTCTTTTACTTATTTATTGTAGATAATATAAAGATAGCCTATTTATAAGGGAATAAAGTACAATTTCACTAGCTCAGAGCTTCATTTCATCAACTGTTTCAAATGTAGTCAAAAGACTCCTTGGTATTTTCTAGTTATTTGCTGGTACATTGCACTACAGTATCCAACAGACTTGGATACTCAGATTTGGCCTTAAAACTGGTCCATTTATACTTACTGCCTCTGACAACCAGCAAGCTACCTTTACTGTAGCAAAGCATAAGCTCTGTGCTGCACCATGTTCACATTTCATCCCATCTGAAACCCGTTTGTACTCTTTTTCTCCTCACACAACACTGAGAACCTCTTTGGCCAGTCAACTACAATTCTAGTCAAAGGAACATCCATTATCATCTTGTCATCTTTCTTTCCCTGACATACATTCATTTTGCATAGCTTCTCTGGTTCTTCTCAGTCTCCAGTCAAACTTTCTCAGTCTGTTAGTCAAACTTTGGAATGTTTCTGGGATGGAGAATGTGGAAAAGCATCTCACTGAGGTTGAAACTCAAGCCTGTCACAGAGGGAACAAGAAGAGACCAGACTGTTTCACTGCTAGGGAGCTGGCTTTCAGCTCCTCCACAGCATAAGCAGATGAAGCCACGTCCAGTGGTGGCTCAGGATCCTTCTGAGAGGAGAATGGTGAGCAGTGAACGGAACTTCAGGGCACTAATGAATGCAGCAAAACATACAAACAGGCACAGTTACCCTATAAGCATCCTAACAGCAAGAAGAAATATAGTACTTTGTGAATATCCTATCAGGGAATGTAAGGGATGGCTGTGTAATAGATTGGTCATATCATCTAAATCAAGGTAAATGCATGCAGGGAGCTTACGTTATTGTTACCATACATGTATGCTGCAAACCTGTAGAGGAAGCTGACTGAAAGGCTGCCAGTTTAGCCCTGTACCCACATTCAATCAAATAAAACAATTCATCATGACCCAGGTACAATAACATGCTACATACAATCAAACTAATGCATCTTCATTAAAATTTCTCTAAATGTTCTCTACTAGCTAGAATCAAAGATATGATGGGAAAATGCAGGGTTTTTTTTTATTATTGTCAATTACATAGGTATTCATGGAGCATGGCTTAAATATTGTCTTCTAAAAACTGGTAAGGAGGAATTCTTCAGACAGAAGAAAAGACTATTAAAGCCCTTAATTACAAGGCAATAGCTAAGACCTTCAAGATCATAAGATCATATATCAACTCTATGCTTTATACCAGTATTGTCCCTCCTAGCATATGTCCCTTAAAAAAAGCTGTAATTCTCTATCACATTTTAAAGAATTTTAAGAACATTTCACGCACCAGTTAGTTCAAAGATCCTGTGATACACTGAAAGTTCAAAGCAGCAGCTTCTCTCTTTCTTTTATATACTATTTTACAAACTAAAAGTTAAGAGAAGGGAAAGTTCTGTGCAGTTTAATACACCTCTTCTCCCAAGGTTTGTACTTGTTTTGCTTAACCTCAACAAAATTCTTAGCCCCCCAAAATTTTTAACACTTCGGAGCAGAACAAAGATATATATATATATATATATATATATATATATATATATATGCGTGTGTGTGTATAATATACACATTGCATTGATGGCTGGAAAATACAAACAGACCACATACTCAAATAAATATGGCAAAATGTAGATGAAGAATGCCACATCCACAGGTCAGAGCACGTCCAGTACCATGTCACACCACGGCCTGCCACATCATGCCATGCTGCACTGCTCCCCTCATCCCCAGCTGCTCCCAGGAATTTACTATCTTTTATCTAAATAGCATCCTAGTGGGTGCTCCCTCTCTGCTGTGAGAGGGAGAACATGAGCAGGTGGTGGAGTAGTACCTCTAATTCATCATCTTAACCAGTGACGTATAAAAAGCAGTGAAACATAAAGTGCTATTAGACCTGAAAAGCTGCCATAATTGCAATAGCGCTGCTAACTAACCGTTCAGCCCCATGTTCTGAGTAATTAGGGCAGTGGTTTATGACCAGCACTTGGTGGTATTAGCAAAATGTAACAGGAGATTGAGCATGACTGGTGGGCTGGTGAAGAGGAGGAGGAGCTGTAAATTACAGCTTTGAGGAATAACTTATGAAAAACCACGTGCCCTTCTTTACCAAAGAGGAAAAGTAAAAGGAAATAGTCCCCCATATCTAATGGGTAAGCAGATATGAGTCAAGAAAATGACAATACATTCACTGGCTTATTAAAAAATGCACTTTTGACAACTTACCTCATTTCAAATATAGATTATGTGATTTTTCTCTGGCAAGTCAGCAGGAGAGAGAAAGTTTAGCAGCAAAGCTTTTGTGAGATAAGTTCTGTGTGCTTAAATGATAGGAGAAGTGTGTTTGCTTACTTCCTGTAAGGTTGAAAAAGCTGATGCCGTAAATCACCTACGCTGCAGTTTTGCTCACAGCAGGAGGAGACTGGGCAAGTTCAACTGATGCAGGGATAGAAATACCAGCGTGAGAAGCCTTTGCTTTGTGCCCTCCTGTGCTTGGCTTACAAGAGAACAGATTCAGTAGAGGCAAGGGATGAATATTCACAGTTTTATTTAACAGTTACGATGCAATCTATTGTGATCTCCATCACAACTTAAGTCGTACAACTTGCTTGTTTTAGTGTGTGCTTGAAGTCAAATAGCACTGTCTGAATTAGAGTATTATTTTTTCTTTCAGGGCCAGAAGGTATTTTCGACCGAGTAATGCTGACCTTCCCACACCACAGAAAGTTATTCCTATTATTATTACCTACTCTTCATCATTTAAAATATGGATGGCATTTCTAGTCTGAATTTGCCTAGCTTAAACTTCCAGCTATGCAATGATGTTATGCTTTTATTCCTCAAAATTTAAAAGCCATTTACTAGGAAACTGCTCTTCAGCATTGTAGGTAACTACCTTCCTTTCAGGTGAATACTTTCCCTCTCTCACTAAAGGGCAAGTTGTCCATACCTTTAATAACTCTTAGGTCTAAGAATGAACTCCCTCTAATAATACAGCAGCTGTAGGCTAGGAGAGGGATAGCAGTCACACTCATGCCAAAACTCAATAGCTTTATTCCTATTTGATATTCTCCTGTTTCCATATCCAGCAAGTTTAGTGCTTTGCCCATCATGAGAACTCATGCTTATCCAAATAAGGCTCTTGACCCCAAAATCTTTTTTTCTTTTTTTTGCAAAATGTCACTGCTTCCCTAATATTCCATAAGAATGGCTCTCATTCATTGTTTTATAAGTCAATGCTGCCTTTTAAAAGCTCATCTTGCTCAGTACCCTCAATTTACATGCCTCAAATCAGTCTGCAACAGACACACATCTTTGAACAATTCAGGCTACACTGAGCCGATTCTGCACCAAGCAATCTGCAAAGAAGACTCAAGATACTGTTTCCTTATACATACACATATTCTTCTGCAAACAGCTGCTTGAGCACAACTACACTCTCATCCTTGCAGAGGACGTTGCAACAGAGCTAGCTTTGAGAAAAAATAAGCCAACTCCGCTGGACAAGGTATAAAGAAAGGGTCATGTTGAGCAACTGGCTTCAGCAAAAGGGATGGCATGTGTGACACAGGAAAGAGAAAAATGGCCCTTTTCCACATTTCAGATAATTCACCTGTGGAACTGGGAGTCTTCCAGTTCTGATAATTCTGTCTCCCAGTTCTTTCCATGCACAGAGGGTGCACAGAAAAAGGACAGTCATGAGGAAAACGACATCTGACTAGCACAGAGAGAGAAATGGTGAAGAGCTTAGGTTTTCCTGATAAGATATTGGGCATTCATTTTTTCTGCAGAAATTAATCAATACACCTGTTCAACTCTTGCTTTATAATAACAAAAGTCAGCACATTCTCCAGAGGAAAAGCAGAAGTATTTTCCTGCTGAAGAAGATTTCCTTTTCTTACTGGGAATAGAGTTTCAATAGCCTCACCCTATCTGCCACACAGCGGTGCGAGCCACATAACAGCATGCCTGGGGAAGTTGGCAAAGGTAATGACATTTCCTCTGAACCCTTGAAGGTGGATAAAGATAAAGGGCACTCGATCCTTCCCCAATTTCCCTCGCAACTGTCACAGAGATGCTCTGCACCCATAGAACACGGCTGGAGCTCCTGAGGAATTCACTACTTTGAGATAGCTCATTTCCAGCCTCCTCAAATCACAGGTCTACAAAAAAAAGTACTGTGTTGAGCACAATAGCAGGACCAGAAAGCCAGAAAGTGTTTTTCTTTTTTTCTGGATTTGTAACAACTTATTCTGAGCCAATAGACAGAATCCCAAGTGGGAGGATGAAGGATGCAGGGTGCAAAATTAGTCTGCATTTAAATAACAGACATGTCAGTTTGGGTCTTCCCCCACCCTTTGCTCTGTTTAAACAGCCCAGTGCTGCCTGTGAACAAAGCCTAAGAAGATTATGTTCTGTGAGGATAATCTCAGCTTTCTAGTGCTGTCTTGGCTTCAGAAATACAGCATTCCAGTTTTCTCCCAGGGTCATTTCAATTCCTTTCCCATCAGCTCCTATATGCTTCTCCAGCTACCCCCTGATTTCTGGGGTGAAGTGTTTTTAATGTTATAATTATCAGGGCTTCCAGGATTTTCCTGCCATTCAGACTTGAGAGGGGCAGATTCCCCAGCAGAAGGTAACAGGATTAGACAGCAAGTAACTTTCTCAGAGGTCCAGGTAGCCCTAGGCCAGCAGTGCGTGGGGAGCAGCCTGCCTGGAGCGCCTCACTGCCCACTGGAATGCATTATCGCATCTGAGCATTAAATTATGCAGAAAATGTTCAGCAACTCAAATATTGAGCAAGTGGTAATGATGTTGTCACTTTGGCAGAACGTGCAAATACCCGTGCAGATGGATAGAGCTCGAGAAGACGACGAGCGCGATCAGAGAGGCCTCCTTTTATCTCCCGCGCGCAGCTCCACCGCGGGCAGCAGGACTTTGCCCACTGCTGCTCCCAGGCCAGGGCCCAGATGGGCACAGCCTTCCTGGCACAGCCTTCCCAGCTCGTGGGCAGGCCCAGTTGCACTGCTCTGCCTCGAGAAAGGAGGGCAGCGCAGAACGGCCTGCCCAGCAGGCACTGTGGGCCCAACTCAAACACCCGAAGCCAGGAGAGCAGCATCTGTTTATGCTGGCCCTGAATGTGGCTCTGCGCCCGTCAGGAGGTTTGGGGACACGCTGAGCAGATTTTGGCCTGCTTGATGCAGGCTGGATCTATAGGTAAATTAATGTTAGAGATATTTTACATTTCTGAATGCACTGTGCATAATGTGCCTTAGCTGCACACGTTGTGCCTACATTTTTGGGGTACAAGTCTCACTTGCATCTACTTAGTTGCATGTCTACTGTGAGCACGACCGTTAACAAAACTGGTAAATGTGTGGGAGGAATGATTGAAAAAGAAAGCAATGCAAGGAAAAGCTGCAGAAAAACTGGTCAGAGTTGCAGCCTTCTTCCAAGGTAGGTCTGAGGAAGCTGGAGGCCTGCTGGACAGAACGGGTCCAGTTCTCTTGCTTCCTTGTGTCAAGACCACTGGACGGATCTTGTTCAACTCCCACCTGTCAGAATCACATTAACTAGCTTGTGAATGCACCTTTTTCCTCCTCCTGGTTCAGCATATACTACTCTATTACACTTTGTCTTATCGCAATACTTCAGTCTTTCTTTGGGCTGTGAGCACAGAAGTTTGCCATGAAAACAACATGCTAAATAACCAACGTCACATAGTAGTACAAGTAAGTGTAATCGTTCTTCATGGAGCCAAACCCTGCAGTGTTGACACTGAACAAATTCCTTTGACTTCTACGGCTGCTTGGCCTGAATATGGGTTGACTCAAACAGCCAATATACCACAGGCTGTAGAGAAAGCAGAGTGATAGAGAAACAAAACGAACAAGAACTAATGTCAAGTTCACCCTCAGGCTTAAGAAAGATTTAAAACAGCTAGCACAGTGCCTCATTCCATCTTACCCACCGCATCAACATGTTGCTGCATCACCATCTCCTAGAGTCTTTCACATTAGAGCTCAGAGCAGAAAACTGCAGTCCCCAGTAAGGCCAAACAAATGGAGGCTAAAATGAGAGGAAAAACTACACTGCAGTAAATCTACTCATTCTAATGCAATTTCCTTCCCATCAACATGTTGCAAAGGTGAGAGAGACCTAGAGGAAAATGGCAATTCTGGAATCACCATAAATAATTTCAAGCTTGCAAAAGTGGCTTAGCATCCAGAAGGACATTTTCTATGGTAAAAATCCATGGGCATTTTGAGGTCTCTCTCATCCCCAATGTCCACTGAGGTATGAGCATGTCTGCATGTTATATGACTTCACATATGTCATATACACACACACACTCAACAGCTTGTGTTTGCTAAAAAGCACAACCCCCACAAATCCCAGACACATCATCAAAGGAACACAGTCACTGGCCAAGCTACAAAAAAAAGATGCTAAAATGACAGCCGCTCTGCATATTTTATGAGTTCTGTCTCCTTCATGTCTCCGTGTATCCGCAAAGCCTTCTCACTGCCGCTTCAGAGACCATCGTGTCTCTCCCTGCTGCTAGGGAGGGTTCATTGCCTCCCTCTCACCCTGTCTGTCCCTTTGTCCTCGGCGTCGGTCTGTCCCGACAGAAGAGTCTCCATGGTGTTCTCCTATTATATCAGTTTTCTTAGACACCTCTGCCATCACTGCTATCTTTTTTGTGCAGTCACCAACAACTATTTCTGTTCCTGCACATTCAATCCAGGCAGACAGGAAAGCTTATTTTTGTCAGACTTACTGTTGCACCCCAGCCTACCAGCAAATACTTGGCCTCAGAGAGCTTCCAAGCTCTCAAGTCCATGTTTGTACCTACGTCTGTCCCAAATCCAAACTAGAGCAGGAACAAGGTATATGTCAGTCTTCCCACCTAACACCCTAGTTTTCATGGACAGAAAGTCTAGAAACATAAGAGAAGGCTGGGAGACACCACATGGTCTCCCTACAAAAGATCTAGATGATTGGGAGACCAAGGCTTCAGGGAGCAGTACAGCATATGCCGATTTAGTTATGACAAGTCATATTCACTTCCTGCATGTAAGCAAAGATAATATCACCTTCCTAAGTCATTAGAAATGCTAAAACTAAATAAAAATTCTTGAGATGCATCTTACTCGAAGAATACAAAGCAAAAAGAAATGAAAGACTTGTGGAGGCCACAGCAAAGCTTAGCTTAGCACAGGGAGGACCCACTTAGGGAAGATGGATTGTTTCCCAAATGGGAGAAAAAAAAGCAAACAAAAGAACTCCCACGCCTTCAGGTCAAAAATCCCCTGAGTATCCCTAACACTATTGAACAAGTGCACCTTTTCTCCAAGAAAACCCTTTCGATCTCTTTTTTTTCCCCTCTACCCATCACTCTAACAACCCACAAGCTGACTGCCAATAATGCTGGCTCAATAAAGCCATTGTATCGTTGAACTCCTTCAAAGCACACACAGCTCAACCTCCTTCATTTCATGCCCAAACCCAAAGTTTAGACGACACTCTATGGCCAGTGAGGATGAAAGCACTGGCTCTCAATCAAATATTTGAGGAGGAGAGTAAGCTTCATGAACTAAACCCACAATTGATCTCCTCCTCACTCTCTGAGCTTGGCTCCTTCGTTTTCCAGGCCTCTGAAAATCCAGTAAATCGTTCTTCATTCCAATCACATTGAGCCTTGCCGTTCCTAAGCCAAACTCCTAATTGCCAAAAGTATCCAGGGGTCAAAGCAAAGATGTGTGTGCGCTTGTTCTTCAAGAAGAACAACTGAGATAACACGGTAATTTTACTTTACTCATCTTTTTAAAGGATTGCTGATGTTGTAGGAAATGATGGTTTCTAATCTATGCAGCACTGTAGCCTCACCTCAAAGGACAAGTTGTAGTGAGCAAGCTGAATCCCTTTGGCAGGTTTCTTCAGTCAAAAAGAATTCTTTTCATTATTTACTACAAATAAAGGTATACCTTCAAGAAAGGCTTCTGCTACTCATGCTGCTCACATTCATATTTGATAGCTGAACAGAGCTAGGACCTTTTGCCTGTTCCATGCCAGGTAAGAGAGGTTCTCTTGTGAGAAGACTGATGTTTCTGAAGAACATTGGGTTTTTATGCTGAATTAGCCTGACAGCCCATCAAATCTTTCCTCCTGCCTCTGAACACTTCTGAAGAAAGTGAAAAACAGCTTGCATCCCATCCAGCAAAACTAGGTAGCATGGGGAGAGATGAGACACTCCTTCCTGACCTCCACAGTGATTAGATAATGACTTGAGACACGCAATTTGATTACCCCTCTGTTATGGCCAGATTGAACCTTTGAGTCAACGTCCACGTAGGCAGGGAATGAACTGGGACTGTAATCAAGAGTTCTAACTATCTCAACTCTATTCCTACCTAGGATTAGCAGAAGTCCTATCCATGTCCTCCCTCTGCCTATCCCTGCTCTCTTAGGAACAGCTACTGTAATAGCAACGCTAGCTTGACACTGTACTCACCATCTCTGGTTTGGAGCTGGCTTTCATCAAGAGAGGCAAGAGTTATTGCACCTCTCCTCCTGCCCCACAATGAAAGCTGGGCACAGTCTAGGATCTTATATCAGTGACTCTCAAAATTACTATTTTGAGAGACTATATGAACTGGGGCCTACCGGAGTTCAGCAGTAAACTGGGCCCTACTGGAGTTTAGAGGCAAAAGATGATACCAAGATGTAGATCTTGTGCTCATGACACCAAGATGTAGATCTTGTGCTCAATGAAAAAGGTTACTTACTTTCACCTTTCTGCTCCTGCATAGCCTTCTCTAACTTATCTAGTCTCAAAGTTAAATAACCTCTATCTTCCCCATTTATAAACTTCAGTGTGCCTTTTTCCTAGATTTGCTGATGCCAGGAATACCAGAAGCACGAGCACGTGCTACGATTAGGTCCAAGCCAGAATCTGCAAAAACAGAACACACTAGGGGAAATCACTGCAAAATAAATAGATGAATAAGATGTTCAACACTTTGCAAGCCTATTAAAAGTTGGGCTGCAACAGAAGGGGCAGGAACTGAAGGGCTGACTGCCAGTCAGGATAGCTGAGGGGTTTGTTAATTTATCCCCCACAGATTTCCTCCTCCCTTAGTTTGTAACTAATAACACAAACTCCTATCTAATGCCACTAATGCTATTATGCTGGAAAGCCCAAACCTGAGGAGGGAAAAAGCAGTATGTGGCAGCAGATGCCAGCAATCAGCCAAGATCAGAAGCAGCACATGTCTCCCGGCTATACACACAAGATAAATGTTGACTTCATTTCCATCTGCATCGCCCATATCCTGCCCCTACCAGCACCCTCCTCCCCGCCGCCTCTTCTCCCCAAACTCTGCTCTGTTCCTGCCGAAATGATAATTGTTAATTTATTCTGCTTTTCTGGTTGCTGTACTAACCCAAAGCTTGTGCTGCCTGGTGTCTAAGCAGCTTGTCCTGGGGATATGGTTAAACCTGCCTTTGATCAGCATTTAATCCTTCAAGGTGCTCAGGGGGCTGGAGTTTAGTTTCTATGTGGAAGCAAATAGAAAGGATGGAAAGGAGCAGTTCAAACAGGACTTTCACACCTTCTCCCTCTTCTTCCTCCCTCTCTCCAAAAGAAGGGAATGAGAAACAGTTACCATGCACTGGGGTGGTTGCTACAGCATAAGGAGAAAAGCTCCATGTGTCTGGCCCAGATCTAATGAATGTGAGAAGTGGGCACCCTGGCCGTGAGGAGCCTAATCTGCCTGTCTCCACAAGGAGCCCGAAGACCTGGGCAGTTTTCTTTCTCAGCTAGATTTAAGCTGCTGGTTAGGGAGAGAAGCTTATCCTCCCTTCCCTACCTCAAGCTTCATCAGTAAGCACATGTAGAGGAAGTATTTTTAACAGATGGAAACCAAGCTCTCTGTGGAAATTTTCCAAAATAAATAAATAAAAGTAACTTGTAGTTCCCACACATAGCTAAATATGTATGTCTCAACAAAGTCCTTGCTGTGGGGTAAAGCTCTCTGCAGGGATGCAAAAGCTGCAGACAAAATAAGGGGAAGAGCTGTGCAGGAATTTGAGAAGACAAGACTAGACTAGATGGAGAGAGGCAAGTGGGGCTAAATAACCCAGAGAAAGCTACTAGAGACAGTTGTCTGTTAAAGCTCTGAGACAGGATCTCCAAGCACCACCATCTCTAAAAATTATTGGAAACTAAGGGGGTGGAGGAGGCTCCTTTCTCCATCGACTTACTGCCACTGTACAGTACTTCACTGCCCCCAGAGGAGAAAACAACCACCCCACGTGGCAGTTTACAACAACCTGAGGCTTTTACACCAAAGACCAGCATTAGGGATATTTCACTACCATAGTCTCCCCTATCCCATATTTTTTTTTTGGCTCAGATTCATAATACAGAGGCCACAGAAAGGTGTTTCTTGACTTCTCCATCTATGGACCTTGCTCCTTGCAGTGCTCTGGTATGCTCTTTGTTATTAGTTAAAAGCTGTCAGACAAGATCTTGGTATTACAGAAATCACCTTAAAAGCTTCTTAAAGTAGCTAATTAGCATTTCTATTTTGTTGAGCGAGTGATCTAGAAAATTTACCATAGGGATACTGAAGTTGGTCACTCATTGCCAAAGTACGGTGGTGGGTTACTTGATCTGAGATTAAAGGTGTAAACCTAAAATTACCTGAAACCATAAGGAAGACTTTACCATTGCTATTGTAAATAGCAATAAACATGGAATTTACATATGCTCCTGTAGGGTAAACCTAGGATGAGTTACAGTGCTCAGTTCCTACCTGTTCTGCAAGAGAGGCGCTTCGTACAACTGGCTGATTATTTTAACTCTAGGCCTCAGTGATCTTATGACACTCACTTTCTACATGAAACTGCATTTCCTATGAAATGGAATTTAATGTCCCCTTTTGGTAGGAAAGTTTTAGATGGCTTTGGACATGTAAACGGCTGTGAAACTGCAAATAATAGTTTATCTCAGCTGCAATAGCTTATGGCTACACAGTTACAATTCTTCATGTGCTCTTCCACGTAGTGAACTATGAGTCACTCGCCTCTTGTATCTAGAAAAAAATTCTAGCAACCATAGGTAATTTTGAAGTACCAAATAAACTTCAATGCTTGACCCAAGTCTCACAAATCTTCATGCCCCAACACCCTACTAAAAGACTGTCAGGTGAATGAGTAGCAGGGAAATGAAAATGCCTTAGTACCGAAATAACTGACTTGTTCAAATACCATGTAGGAAGAACATTTTTCATCTGGCATGGAAAATAAATGAGGTCTATGTCAGTCCCATTGCAATATATGTTAAATTCCCTGAAGCATCCTTTTTTATTACACTTGAAACATATAGGAAATCCTGATTTTACAGGGTTAAAATGGTGTCAGACAGGACTCATCCCTGCAGCCAGGTGCTCCTCCCTTGTGCTCAGAGCTGCCGGGAGCAGTGCAGGGACCCGGTCCCCCCATCCCCTCCTCGTGCTCGGCTCGCGCAGGCCCTGCAGTGCTAGGAGGGCTCCTGCTCTCCCATCTCCTGTTGTGCTCTGCAGCCCTAAGGGAAATACTGCCGCACGCTTCCTCCCCAGCAAATGGCAAATGCGTGGAGTGTTAGCTCTGCTACAGGAGAGGGGGGAAGGAAAAAATAAAATAAAATAAAATAAAATAAAA
>JAVCKT010028233.1:14720-45711 GCA_032273925.1 Rhynchotus rufescens | reverse complement strand
ACTTATTGATTGATGGATTGATTTGGTCCCTGGTGGCACCAAAGGCATCGTTGAAGGGAGCAGGGACCTGGTGGCACCAAAGGCATCATTGATTGATTGATTTATTGATTGATTTGGTGCCTGGTGGCACCAAAGGCATCGCTGAAGGGAGCTGGGACCTGGTGGCACCAAGGGCATCGCTGACACGGTGGGACAGCCCTGGGGTTTCCTGGCGCCGGGAGGGGAAGGCTCTCACTGGGGAGGAGGAGGAGGAGGAGGATGAAGAGCGGCAAAGGCAGCGTCGGAGCCGCGGGGCTGCGGCAGGAGCTGTTCCCGTCGGCTTCGTCACCGCGACGAGCAGCCCCTCGGATGGGGCGGAAGGAGGGGACTCTCGGGACGGGATGGAGGATCCGATAATCCAGCCGTGCCCCCGCAGAGCCCCTTGGCAGGCGGAGGGAGGGCACCCAGAGCTGCTAAAAGGCGCCCAGACGTAGCTGATTGCGAGGGAGCGGCGACACCCGCATGCCCTGGTGCCCAAAACAGAGCGAAGAACCAACCTCTTTTCTTTTTTTCTTCTCTTTTTCCCTTTAATTTCAGAGAAAGGACTTGGGAAAAAGGCTAGAGTGTCATGAGAGAATTAGATGGTTTCATCTATTATAAAATATTCTAACTGATGATTTCCATAGCCTTCTGTATTGAACTGATGTCTAACTCTGCAGTGCGTGGGCTTGAAAGAGTTAACCAAGAGTTACTCCCAATTGTGGTTTTGTGGTCGAAACCATGATCGCCAGAAGCAAATTTTTGTCATGCATAAGGTGTGTTATTAAAACTTGAGTTATGCTCCTGGTGAATGAAAAGTTAAAGCCCTTTTATAAAATCCTGGCAGCAAAGCACACAAGGACTAACCATACTGAAACAAGGTGCACTTTCAAGGGAGACGTGGGTTTTATTTTTTTAAGTTATGTAAAGAGAAAGAGGGATTTGTAAATTAAAGAAACAACAACCAAATAACTGCCGTGCACTTCACAACAAAGGAATGAAAGCGCTCTGAATAAACTCTAGACTCAAAGTGGAGATAAATCAACATTTCCATAGTATCTCGATGCTTTGGGTGGCGATTTCAGCCGGTTGGTCCCCGGTGCAATTCCGGGGGGGTCTGTGCGGGACGGGGGGCACTGGTGGCTCTGCCCCCGCGTCGCTAGGGCCGTGAAGGGCTCGTCCAACGCGCCCGGCGCTCCCGGAGCGCCCCGGATCCGCCTCTGGCGTGGGCTCACGGATGGCAACGTCAGCAGCTAAAGCACGCGCGGATCGGAGCGCTCGCTTACAGGATCTGCCCGATCCGCGCTCGCTAACCCGCTCGTTTGGGAGGCTCCCGAGTTGAACTCCCAGGGAAAAGTGACGGCTTGTTTGTTGTTACCCCCTCAGGAGTTAGGCTGTGCTGGCCCGTAGCTCTGCTCAAGGCTAGGAGCAGACTAGATGCTGTGCACCTGAACCCAAATCGGACCTTTCTCCCCAGGTGTTCAGAACCAGGAGGGAGGAAAGGACAGATGCCACTTCCCAAGAGTGCTGGCTCCTGAATAGGTGTGACAGATATGCTCCTTTCCCAGCTCAACCTCAGCCTAGGCCACCTGCCTAGGTGAAGCTTTAGTTTCTTTTCATTGCTCTGTCTTTGTCATCCCGGCTGTGAAGATTGTTCCAAGGACATGGGCTGTTTAATGGGATTAGACCTAGAATGGGATGGATGAGGTTTGTTTGGCAAGTACAGTATTGGGATGAAATTGTGACATTTTCGATATTCAGAGGATCCTCTCGAGGCCAGGCATGGTTCAGGAGATCTCGCCTGGCCAAGCTGAAAAGTCCCTCCAGAGGGGAATGAAAGAGGAAAACGAAAGGGGAGAGGACTGCAGGCAAGAGGATGGAGGGAGAGGTTCGGAAGGGAAATATTCGGACAACAAGGAAAGGTAGAAGCAGAAAGGAAGAAGCTGGCTGGAGCCAAGCGGGCTCTCTCTGCGCAGGTTGGCCAAGGACAGTCTGAGAGGGCAGAGGAACCAGCTCCGGCGCGGGAGGCTCCCGCTGGGTGTCCTGCCCTGCCACACGCGTCCTGCAGCCTCTTGGGCAATTCGCCCTCGGATTCATCTCACCCGCCGGCAGCGAGCTACAACGCAGGTGCCGGCTTTGTCAGCCGTCTGAATTTCCTCTGCAGCAACGGGAAGAGATAAGCACGTCCAGAAAGTCTTTCATCCTCTGCTGGAATGGGTGGGTTGGGTTGTGCCACTGGCTGCACGGAGGGAGCCCGAGCCCCGGCGCTGCGGGAGCAGGCGTTAGGGGAGGTTAATGCGAGCCGCTGCTCTTAGGGGCTTCTTAAGCGAGTGCTGAGGTTCCCACGGAGATACCGAACTGCAGATAGGCGCAGCAGTTAGGCTGTTATCACAGCCGCCTCGGGTGGGTTGCGATGGGGGAAGTCATTCTGATCAGGTCTTGTAAAACCGCGCTGGGATTTTCTTCTTAAAGCCAGTGCAGGGAGTCAGGCGCATAGAGGAGAATTAAAAATAAAATAGCAAGTAGAGAGCTTATTGGGTGTGGAAGTGGAAGCATTCAGAATTAAAAGAAAAAAAAACAGAAAAAATAATGAAAAGCAGCTAATTCTTAAATTTCAGAGAGTTGAAGCTATTCTCAACCTGTTTGAGAATGGTGAATCACTTTCACTTTCTCATGGCGCTTCCAGGACTCGGAGCTCCAATGCAGTTTGTGTGTTACGTGTTGGGGAAGATGATGGTTGCTGCTCCTCATTACATGTGCACGTAAGGTGTCTTTATCGGTCTGGTGAAGATGAGGAGGAGAAGGCAGCAGTGCAGAGCAGCGTTCCACAGGTGCCGAGCAAGAGCAGGAGCTCGGCCGGGGTACTGCTGGGGCCGGGGCTTTCCACGTCCCCCCTTCTGAAGGCAGATCACCCTGAAACGGGAAGAACGCCTCAAAAGCCCCATTGCCTGAATTGCAAACCGGCCTCTTGTGACACATTATGGTAGGCTAGAAAAGGCACTGAAAGTAGAATCACTCATGAAATCCCACAGTCATGTGGGCGGATGCATCAAAGATGTTATCAGGAAGGACTCACGACTGGCTCATGCACTCCGGGCATCAGTGGCCACGGGATCGTGCCCTGGACAAGGCAGGGAGCGTTCCTGTGCTTGTGTGGCATAGCAGGGCCTGTCCCCATGCCACGCCATCAGGGCCAAACTCTCCACCATTAGTCGGTGGGTTTGTTGCGTTTCTTTGTGTAACCGTTTGCTCCTGGTCCTGCCTGGGCCCGGACCTCTCCTGGCTGTGCGGATGGGCCTGGGAGTGGACACTCACTGCTGGCACCTTCCCTTGAGATGTGCTGCTGTCTATTAGACTTGTAGAGGTGGAGTAAAACCAGAATTTAGCTCAGAAACTCGTATTTAGCGAATAGACCCCGCTGGGGGATGCTGGCCTTCCTCTGCCCCCATGAAGCGGTCCTGGTAAACGCTGCTCTTCACTCATGCCGCTGCCTTGAGCATGGGCTCCATCCCCTGTGACTGGTGAGAGGCTCTCGGGGAAGGTCGGGAGCGCCGTGTATGGAACCAGAGCTGCCAAAAGCAGCCTGGTTCAGCCAGGACGTCTCCGGGGTCCTGGGGCTCTATTCTGCGCCGTTGGATCCCCGCTGCGGGTGGCTGTGGGTGCTGCTCACACAGATGTGACTCGGGGGCCATGGGCAGCTCGTGCGGCTCGTGTTTAGGTCGGAGGCCTAGTCGCCAACAGGAGAGAACAGAGAGAAGCAGCGCGAGGCTCGAAGGCGGCAACCCCCCCCCGGCAGCCCCCCAGGAGCGAGAGGACCGCGAGGGTTTCGTTCCTGCCCAGGTGATCTCCCCACCTAGGCCCCCCGGGCAAATTCTCCTGTTCCCGGGTGTTTATTCATCATCAGGAGGCCGTGGTTATGGCAGGCTTGGCAAGCAGACAGGGGAAACGGCGCCGGGCTGGGATGCAGCGGGGAAGGGGCTGGGAAGGGGCCCTTGTGTGGGATGCGGAGCTGTTTCGAGCGGAGCGTGCCGGGGAAGGGCGAGGGGAGCCACGTCCGGACGTGCTCGGCTCCGGATGGGGTGTCCCTTTCCTGCTGCTTTGCGAGGTCGCTACCCCATGCCGGGGGCCGGTGTAGAGGCGAAGGGACACGAGGCCGTGCCGGAGCCGCGTGCCGAGAGGCGCCTTGTCCGAACGGTCCTTCCGAAGGGATCCTCGCACGTGCTGCTCTGCTCAGCTCATCCCTTCGGGTGCCGGCTGCCCTGCCCACCCTGCGGCGAGGACTCCGGCAGCGCGGGCCGCAGTGGAGCAGCGAGCTGGAGCCGGGGCCGCTTGTGCTGCCCTGCAGTGCCAGCCCCGCTGCCCGGCTCCCCGGCGCCTCCGGGACCTCGTGAACCCGGCGAAAGACGTGAGAGCACAAACGGAGCTTCCCCGAGCATCACCTTGTCCTCAGCTGCATCAACCGCTGCCGGCTCCATGGGACCGAAGGAGCTCCCGGATGCCGGAGGAGGCCCATGGCCTGTCAAGGACCGTGTTTCTAAGCACTCCTGGCTGCCAAGTGTTGCCATCAGAGAGTCTTGCTGGGGTAGCCTGAAATGCAGCTGCTGGGGCTGCCTGTCCCTCCTTTCTGCTGGAGGTTATTGCTCCTTATTGGAAGCAGCATTTCTGTTATAATTTCTGATTTTCTAAGCTCCCGAGCTCTTCATTGCTCCATCCTACCCCAGCGTGTTTATCTCTGCTGATGGCGAGCGATAGGAGCCGAGTCTCACCCCGAGAGCAAGCCGCGCCGCCGCCTCTTCTTCCTTGAGAAGACGGGATTGAGAAGGGCTGCGGATTCCTGTCCAGACAGGAGCGAGCAGCCCATCGCCAAGTCGACAGCAGTGAAATCTGAGTCACGCCGCTCGCCCGCCTCGCAGACGGCGGCGGCCCGGACGGGGCGGCAGGGCTGCGTGAGAAACGCCAGAGACAACGAAACTCCCCAAGCGCCCGGCGAGGTTTCGTGCGCGCGCTCAAACCGGCGCTCGCGGGGCACACAGGGAGCGAGCTCGGCCCCTCGGCCGGAGCGGATCGCGTGGAAGGAGCCGCTCGGGAAACCCTCTCGGCTCCCGCCGGCCGCGCTGCCAGGGCCCTGTTATGGCAGCGCTGACCCTCCCGCTCTCGGAGCCTCCTTCTGCCCCGGGAGCATTGGCCACGCAGCCGGCCTCCCCGCTGGGGCAGCTCGGCCCGTCCTATCGCACCCAGCAATAACCAGGGCGCCGAGTTCATTTCGGGAGGAATGACTGCTTTCCATGGGATTCGCTGAGCAGCCTGGCCAGGGCTCGTTGCAAAAGGACGGAGAGCAGCTCCCGAGCGGGAGGCAGCAGCAGCTACTCGCACCACAAAACAGCGTCTTCTCCCCTCTAGCAGTGCCGCCAAGATGGGGTGGCTCTTCCCGACATTCCAAGGCAATTCCTGTGCTGTTGGTTTCCATAAATAGAGAAAATAGGCTGATCTTGGTAGTCACGCGTATTTAAGAAAATCTTTCATATATATTTTTTAAACCTTTTTCCACTCGTGAGAACTGATCTGCCTTTCCAGGAGCTTTCCATTTTGTGGAAAAAAAATGTCCGCAAAGCAACCCGTTTTTGTCCACCAAGCTTTTTGATTTTATTGATTTATTTTTTGGATGATGAGCAGTGTGAGCTGTTGTGGTGACCCCGCGTTCGTGTGGCTGCTGGAGGCGGCCGGAGGGCGGCCGCTGACTTGGGCTGCCCTCGGAGCAGGGAGCGAGCGGAGCTGCTGCGGTGCTCTCGCTAGCAGGGTTTGCAGGAGGAAAAGGAAAGAAGAGCAGGGCCTGGATAATTAGGTGTCTGACAGTTTATTAATGTAAGATGGAAAGGCCTGGAGAAAGTGCCGGGCTGAGCCAAGGCAGGGCGTTATTTTGGAATGCTGCTTCTCGGCACACGGAGTCCCACGGGCCTCACCTCCGACAGGTATTTTTGTAGTGGAAGGGAGGGAGCTGCGATCTGCCTGTCTACTCCCCTCTAAGGAAAACCATGTAGAAATGTTTGGGGGAAAAAAAAAGGAAAAAGGAAAAAACAGAATTAAATTTAGAAAGCGTTGAGTACAGCGAGGGAGAATGGCAGGGTTTGGTTGCATCTGGGTAGGCCAAGTTCTTGAAAACACTGAGTCAACATTTGTATTTGTGGGCTGCTCTGGCCTTTAGCTCAAAACTCAAAGAATCAATTGGCCAAGGTTTGATTATCCCTTGGTATTCGAGGTCCTGACCGGCCTGCCAGCGTGGGCCCTGGCTGAGGAAGGGGCATTTGCAGATGATGCTGTGGTGTCCTGCACCCTCCGGGCTGCAGGAGAGACGCAGGGACTCCGTAAACAGCCCCGGCCAGGGAGGCACTGCTCCAATTCCGTGTGTAGCCAAAGGCGGAAGAATTGAGGATGAGAAATCGGGGACTCCAGAGAGGCTGAGAGCCGAGCCCTTGGCAGTTCCAGCAGTGCCCTGGGGCCGCTCGTCAGGGTGCCAGGGAAACTACTGGGCTAAACTGGTCTCCTTCATCCTCCGTTTCTCTCTGGCTCAGTTTTAGGTCTGTGCGTCTGATGAAGAATGATACCATGAACTTCCAGAAATTCTCTTACACCAGTGAAGACGAAGCCTGGAAAACCTACCTGGAGAACCCGCTGACAGCAGCCACCAAGGCTATGATGAGGGTGAACGGAGATGACGACAGTGTGGCTGCTCTGAGCCTCCTCTACGACTACTACATGGTAGGTCCCCATTGGGGCTAGGGGAGAAGGTGGAGGGACATGGTGTGCGGGCTGAGCCACCTCCAGAGCCCTTCGCATCGTTGTCCAGTTGCTGCTCCTCAGAACCCCTCCAGGCACCGAGAGCCACGTACCACAGAGGGAAACCAGCACAGGGTGGCAAACCGAAGCCAAGTGTCCTGGGTCTCAGGCCGGTGGCTTTTTTTTTTACCCCAGACTGGAGTGTTTTGGGAGACATAGCACTTGTAGAGCAAAGCAGCTCTGTATTTCCAGTGCTGCCGTCAGAAGCACTGGAAATTCCATGCTTCCATTTAGCACTGATGGAAACCATTAGGACTGATGTTCTCCGTATATCTGGGTGCTTCCAGAAAATGAAAAATGAAATTCCATGCTTCCATTTAGCACTGATGGAAACCATTAGGACTGATGTTCTCCATACATCTGGGTGCTTTGGATAACCCTTCCCAGGAAGAGCTGGCGTGACTTGCCAGTGGCTACCCTGGGAAGCTGTGGCAGAGCCAGTAAGAGGGCCCAGGTCTCCCGTGTCCCCAGCTGGTGTTTATTATTCGCCCAGTATTTTATCTGTGAGGCTTCTCTTGCCATGCACACAAGGCTAATTTTGCCTCTATTTTCTGTGGCTAAAATATGAAAATAAACAAACCCTTTGTTCTGCCTTGTTCTAGGTCCCAAAGGAAAAGAGGATTCTTCCATCTGGAATGATGGGACGCAATGAACTAGGAAAGAGGTTAGCTTCATGTTTCTGCTCTCTGTAGCTGTCTAATTCTCCTGCAGCTGCTTGCATGCGTGATGGGTCTCTTAGCTTGTATAAAATAGACATCAAAGCACAGTGTTATTACCAACAACAGCAGTGGTTATTAACCCTGAGACATATATTAAAATTCTTTAGGCCAGATCCCAAGCAGGTATAAATGAAGCTATGCCCATTTGCACAGTTGAGGACCTCTTGAGCGGTGTTCGGAAGAGCTGCACTGATGTACAGGAATGGTTTCTTTTTATTTTCCACTTTTGACACTGGGAGGGAAAGAAGAGATTAAGGATGGGCAGTGAGAAGGGAATGACCAAGTCCTCTACCATCCACTAGGCTGCTGAGCTCAGTTGCTTCCAGGCTCCCGGGATTCTCTTCCAGTGACTCTCATTTGTCCTTTGAGGTTTTCAGAAAATTAACTATGAAAATTAATGGCTCATTTGCCACACTGAGTTCAGCTCCCCTTCCTGTACTTTGGCAGCCTTTTCTGATTGCCTGTTTATAACTACTTGCCAGAAAAAGCCTCTTGAAGGGTACCTCATCCCTTCACCTTCAGGAAGCTGAGCAGTTTTCTCCCCTCTGAAATCCCAGGGCATTCTGGTATTTCTGGAAGCAATGTGTGTTTTATTGGCAAAGGCAGCAGAGCTCATTCTTGGAGAAGTTCCTGTCGTGTCCCCAACTGTCCCAAACGAGCAGCGCTGCTCTGCCCCACTGGGCTCGTCACAGCGGTCAGCGGAGCACTGACCACTGATGGGTTGGGACGAAGCAACAGCTCCGAAATCTTGATCCCGTGCAGAAGGGAATCAGATTCCCCGCTGAGCACGGGGAGAAGGTTGTCCGTTTGTGACCTCCCGAGCCCAGGTTGGAGGAGCCGCTACCTTCTGAGGACACACAGGGGTCCTCTGAGCACTGGCAAACTTGCTGCTGATGTGGGAACCGCAGAGGTTTCCGCATCCCTGAAGGGGAAGCTGCTGTCGCAGAGTGGGTGGGAGCTCCTGGTTCAGCTCGAGCTCCCTTGGGGCAGCAATCCCTCGGGGATTGCTAATGTGGGGATTGGTTTGTTTTCTGTGCGTGGAAACAGGAGCAACAAACCATCTCCTCCCAGCTAAGCCAGGGCTTCAGAGACACCAGGATCCCCGAGGCTCTGCTGCAGAAGGGACCCTTCTGTAGGGTGCTGCACAAGGAGAGCGTTGTCTTGTGCAGGAGAGATCCAGTTTTGCTCTTGTCTTTATCACTTGGTAGCTCCTACGCTTAGTCCCCCCTGCTCTGGAGTGTGGGCCATGCACCTTGCAACCTTGCAGCCCTCTCAGCCCCTTTTTCACTGATCTCAAGATCCTTGAGGGCTTTGTCAATCCTGAGAGCCAAGAGTTGTGTGAATAAGTGCAAGAATCAGCTTCACCTAAAAAGTAAAATAAAATAAATCAGTTTTCAGAGAAATGTGTCAATGACCCTGAAAAGGCTAAGATGAAAAGATTATAAATCCACTATTCTTGTAATCTTTCCCTGCTGCTCCGAGAGTTTAATAACCTAAAGAAAAGCTGCACTTAGTCCCTGGATCTGCAGTCCCAGACTAGGGCCAAACTCTATTCTCTGCTTCCCTGGTGCTCCCTTTCCTGCCGAGCTCCTGTAGCTCCTGCCGCCTGCGCTGCGAGGTGGACGTGGGTGCAGATCTGCACCCCCAGGCCTGTCCTATCTTGGCGGTGGAGCAGGAGGTGCACACAGCTGCCCCAGGCCGCCTGGGTGCTGCACCGTGCTCCTCGCTTCCCACCCGGGTGTCGGGGCGCTTGCTTCTTGCTGTGGTTGCGCGTCCTCAGCCCTGCTTTGAGACGGGCCCGTTCCTCCAGCAGGCACTGCCACGGAATGGAGTACGACCCCGAGAGCGCGTCCTTCGATGGCTCGGCCCACCTCATGAAGCTCTTGTCCGAGAATGTTTCCATGAGCCAGGAATACTGCGAGCCGCAGAAGAAGAGCGCCTTGAGTCTTGACGGCCTCGCTGCCCCGCACAAGGCAGCCATGCTCCCGCCGGGCACGAGCAAGCTGGACACCGCCGCCGCGGACAACTACCTGGTGCCCCCGGGGGACGTGTATGACAACGGCTCCCTCAGCTCCCTCTTCGAGAGCATCCCCGTGGCGCCGGCGCAGCAGCGGTGGCAGCCGGACAGCACCTTCAAGGAGGATCCCCAGGAGGTCAGAGGCGGCCGTCGCCCTTTTGGGCATCTTGGAGCAATTCTATTAATGTAGTTTTTTTTTTTTCCTTTTTGTTCTTTTTTTGTTTGCTTTTTAACATTGATTTTGGAGGTAGGGTCAGGCTTTGAGCTGAGGCTTCTTGTTTTCGCAGAGGCCAGTGTTGCTAAAAGGTGGATGGGCAACGCAATGAAGGATGCCCCTTTTGACTGTTTTGTCTCCCTTTTCTGCAGTCGCTGCTCTTCAGTGACATCCTCAAGGCCCCGCCAGAGCCACCCTGCCCCGAGAGTTACATGGCTGACGGTGTTAAGAGGTAACTGCCCATCCTCGGCCGCTGGGTTTCCACTCAGAGGCCAGAGAAAAGGAGGGTGACAATTGAACAGGGTGAAGAGCAACCTCCTCGCCATCTGAGGAGGTTCTTGCCTTGGGGTTAGCCCTGTTATTCCGTCAACACTGATACATGAAGGTGTTACTGGTTCCTGAAACACCTCCCACCTTCTGTTGGCCTCCCGAGCCACCTGATGCCATGAGTCAGCTGTGAGACGTGGGCATTTTCACACAGCCGCCCACGTTCCTTAGCGAGACACTTTCTGTTGGCTGTTCCTTCACACGGAGGAGGTCGCTGGCTCCCCCGGCCACACGAGTCTGCAGAGCTGGCAGCAGAGCAGAGCAGGACAAAGCGATGGGCTGGTGACCACGGGGAATGCAGAGGTGTTCAGTGGCTGTGTGAGGGCTCGTGTGCAGGTGACAACTTGCCCGGGCTCCTGGCACAAGCCAAGAACTTGAGCTGTGGCCTTGTGGTTTGCGTGCCCAAGTGCAGAGCTGCCTGAAAATCAGCCCTTGAGCTCAGCTCTAGCAGTTACGCCTTCTTCTGTCTAACGCCACCTCTCTTCTCTACAGTCTTACTTTCCTGTAATCTTTAATCTTAGTAAAGACTAAAGCTGCTGCCCAGCAGACTGAGAGTTCAGAAAGCTGGGCTTCTAAATCTGCTTGTAAGTGCCTAACTAAACAAGCAGATGTCCTGCAGCTCCTGTAGTTTCTAGACTAGGACTCAGCCCCTCTGGATCAGCCATTTATGGAATTTGCAGATAGGATGTTTTAAAAGTCTCATCACCAGTACCTCCTTTTATTTGTTTTGGTTCAGGCTCTGTGTTGTGCAAAGCTTCTGTAGCCCTCCACAGAAGAAAACCGGTTAGAATAATGTGTGGGCATTTCAAGCCATAAACACAAACAGAGGGTAAAAGGAGGATAGGAGAGAACTGCCTTTCCCCAGGGTGTTGGGAGGATCAGGACGGTCTGCGCTGCGAGCAGCTTGGTCACAGCAGCAGGGAGCTGTGCGATGGGCAGTGGGAGAGGTTCCTGGGTGTGCAGTCCCTGTGATCTCTGCAAGGATGGAGACTTGCGTTTCTCTTGCTCTGCCGTTGCAGTGAAACACGGGGTGTACTCACTCACCCTTCTCTCTTTGTTCCATGCAAGTGACTTTGAATACACGCTGGGGTCTCCCAAAGCAATCCACATCAAGTCCGGGGACTCTCCCATGGCCTACCTCAACAAGGGACAGTTCTACCCCATCACGCTGCGGACGGCCGGAGACAGCAAATGTTTACACTTGTCTTCAAACAAAGTGAAGGTAAGAGACGAGCTGACAGCTTTGCTGACACAGGCTACAGTCAGACGTCGAGCAATTGCGCTGGCCCGGGAACAGAGCGGCGGCTTTGTGGCTCGTGATGGCTTAAAGCAAGGGATGGGATGGATCCGCCGCTCGCAGCAGGCTGATCCCCTGATGCAGAGCAAAAGCCCTGGCCACGTCGGGCGTTTGAAGGCTCTCAGATGGGTCAGGGATGCACAAAAGGCCTCCCTAGCTGATGGCTTTCCTGGGGGGAAGAGTTTGGAGCTGGAGAAAGGAGCCTCTGTCTTGTTCCTGGAGGAGGTAACCAGGCCCCAAGATGAATGAGCTTGAGTTCCCAGCAAGGAAACCCAGTTCTGCAATCCTGAGATACGTTTAGGGGCCAGACTTCAGTCCCCTCAAGAGCTGCAGGATTCCTGAACCTGCGCACGTCCGAGAGACCTTGGAGCGGCTGGAAGAGCCTTTAGGCTGCGCCAGCCTCGCGCCTGCTGAAATTCTCCTAAATCCCCAGGAGATGTTAGTAGAGTTCCAGCAGGCTTTAATACGTGCAATAAAACGTGAGCAATGACACTACGCTTGGGTGCAAAGGGCGCCAAGAGCCCCAGCATTAATCTGCTGCACGTACTGATACGGGTTATCGTGGCTGTGTTACAGAGTGTTGTGATGATTGTTTTTGACAACGAGAAGATCCCCACGGAGCAGCTCAAGTTCTGGAAGCACTGGCACTCCCGCCAGCCCACGGCCAAGCAGAGAGTCATTGACGTCGGTATGGAGCGGGGCTCTCAGCCCCACAGCTGGGTGGGGTTGCCACCTTTTAGCACCAATTGTGGCGTTTCCAGCACATGGGAACAGTTGCTGCTCCAGCATCTGGCCTGGGGGAAAGCAGGGAGGAGCAGGCTGATCTGCTCCCTTCAGATCCTTTCTGTCTGAGGAGCTTTTGAGGGCTTTAAGTGGTGATTACCTAGTCTAGGGACGTGCTGTAGGAACTCAAGGTACATTAGTAGGTTACAAAAGGCCAGACAGAGGGTTTGTGTCTGGCTGAGCCCCTCGCCCAGCACCTCCCTGGGCAGGCAGAGCAGGGCACGCTAGTTTGCCTTTAGAAGCAGTCTAAAGCACTGGCTTTACCCAAAGAAACTCCCCAAATGGCCATCACTAGCCAGGATCCGTGAGTCATTTCTGGCCTGTCCCTTACGTGCATGCACTAAGATTTATCCCCTGGTATTGCAGGTGACCTCTATAACGTTGCATTAGCCTTAGAGTCACGGAGCAGCAGGCTTTGGGAGGGCAAAGGTAACGGGTAATGTAATCACCTCTGTGAAATGCAATGGTAACGTAATCACCTTTGCAGCCAAAATATCAACTGCGTCTTCCTTGCTTTTCAGCTGATTGTAAAGAAAACTTCAACACGGTGCAGAACATTGAGGAGCTGGCCTACAACGCGCTGTCCTTCGTGTGGAACGTCCATGAAGAAGCCAAGGTAGGAGCTGCCCGCAGCAGGGAAATGGGAAGCCCTTCCCGCAGCAAACTCGCCGCCTCGGTTCCCGTGGCTCAGAAACGCTCCCCCTTTCTCAGCTGAAAGGCAGTGGGAGTCGAAATCCAAACAGTGCCATTCCCGTGGCCCCACGGAGTGTTTATCCACCAAGACAGCAGGGAAGGACACCGGGCTTCTCTGTGTGCTTAAGCTTTGCCATTAGCTAATAACTATTCTGACTACACCTGAGCGTGGCTCAGAGATGTTTTTCCAGTGCTGATGGATAACTCCAAAGAAAGCCTCTTGCAGCAGCCAGCCTAGATCAGGACTCCACAGACATGTAGGTGAAGCCTATTTAAATAAACCAGAGCTTAGGGAACAAAGACTCTCCCTTGAAAGGCAGCATTTCGATGCAGAAATGACTGACCACCCTTTTCAAGCTTGTGTGATGTGGAAGGGAGCCAGACAGGTCACAAGATCCCTTTTGACCTTCAGGTCTACAAAAACCTGTATCAACATCTTTCCTGTGCGGAGATGGAAGCGTTCTGCCATTTCTTCTGCATCTCCTCAGTCTCTGTTGGCACTTGGTTATCTGCTGTGGATTGAGAGGAGATGAAGGAATCAAGAGCAAACAAGGTGGTGGGGGGGCAAAAAACCCTGTGCCTTTTAAACTGGCAGCTTGGGAAAGCTCTGGTTTGCTTTGGGATCTCAATAAGCCCTCTTTTAGCCCAAAGGCGACCTTGGTCTTTTACAACCCAAGAGTTTAACCAATGTCTTCAAGGCAAAGTTGTCAGAAATGGAAATATGTCAGGTATGCGACAAGCCCTCGGGGGCACCTCAGCCGAACTGGATTTAACTCTTAGCGAAACTCGGTGCGTGCGCCGGCCTGGGGCTGCCAGGGCTGAGACTTCAGAGAGCTGCCAGGGCCGGGAGCCGCCACAGGAGGGGTCAGGTATTTGGGCTGTCTGTAGCACCTGTTCCTTCTCTTCTTGTAATTAAACCTCACACCACAGTTAAGTGGTTTCTTCTCTATATATAGGTACTGCCTAGATCTGACACCAGATTTCAGGGCTGAAACCCTGAGCTGGAGCCCTGCTGAGGGAGCTGTGTGAGATTTGCCAGGTGTGAATCTGTTCCCCAGAGAGTACGGGGGAAATTTCACGGTCACACAAATGAATTTGGAGATACAATACAAATACTATCTGTGCTCAGCTCTTTTTCAGAAGTTCCCACTAGAGATAACTCTGTTCTAGTGATAAAGGGGATGTGCAGGATGAATCCTTATTTAACTAACAGCAGTGATCCTTATTTAACTAACAGCAGTGATCTCCTGGAGCCGTAGCCTGGCCCTCCTCCGTCGCTCCAGGCTATTGCCGGGAGAGGCTCTTGTTCATGAAAGATCAGAAGCATCAGCAGGATCTCCAGGCTGACTTTGCATCTTGTCCGAAGCTGTTGGGAGTGGACAGCCCACGAGTGAATAGTGAGCACGAGGTTCTCAGGGACATACTAGGCTGCAGGAGCATAAGGAACGAGCTGTCCATGGAAAGCTGCTTGCCCTGTGCTGGATGCAGGGAAACGTGGCTAGGGAGGTGCCTGTGGCCAGTCTCAGGCGGGGAGCAAACCCACTGTGTGCTCAGCCGAGGCCAGGAAGGTTGGGAGGACATCTCAGGAGCTTTGGATCCATCTTTTTGATCCATTTTGATCCATTCCCTCTTTTTGATCCATTGCTTTTGATCCATCTCTCTGCTCTCACTGCTGTTTGAGGCTCATGTTCACAGCCCCCCCAAACCGTATCGATCTCTGTTCCTCCTGCAGGTATTTATTGGGGTGAACTGCTTGAGCACTGACTTCTCCTCCCAGAAGGGAGTGAAGGGGGTCCCACTGAACCTCCAGATAGACACGTACGACTGCGGCAACGGGGCCAGCCAGCTGGTGCACCGCGCTGTCTGCCAGATCAAGATATTCTGCGATAAGGTAGAACGTTGCTCTCCCACCGGGCTGCTCCGGAGGAATTTTAAACTGGTGGCCAGCAGCTCCACGAGGAAAGAGTGGAGCGCTGTGAGACCACAGATCAGGCAAGGGAAAGGCCTGAGGAAGGGAGGCGGTTCAGAGCCCTCCCTCAAACGGGATGGGACAGCTGGGACCTCCTTGCATTGCTGAGCCCCGGATAGCACAGAGTCCTTAGGATGTTTTCCCCTTATCTGACTTGCATGGGATTGCGCCTTGTAATAAATTCTCTAATTCTGACAAGCTTTTAAATAACACTCGAGATGAGAATCTCCTTCGAGGTTCTTCCCCAGACTCAGATATCTTCCTGTGGGAAATTTCTCCTGGCTATTTTCGTCTGCCTTTTTGAATTTTAGAAAGCATGCTTTTGGTTTTTACTATATTAGTTCAAATTTATCTCCTTTTGCTGGATGGCTCGTAAGAGGCCTCTAAGATGAAGTTTCTTTTAATAAAGGCTGCATTTACCCCTTTACCCTTCGTGTGCCAATAATTAGGAAGGTCAATAAATGTTCTCTTGCTGGTGCTGCAGTAGAACCAGGAGAGTCCTAAGCTCTTCTCATCTTTCCCATAGGGAGCAGAAAGGAAGATGCGGGATGATGAACGGAAGCAGTTCCGAAGGAAAGGAAAATGCCTGGACTCCAATAACAATGGTCAGTGCGAGTGTGTGTCCCTGCTCCCGAGTCTGTCCCTTACCTGTCCCTTACCTTCCACGAGGTCAGGCCCTGAGCGTGGCTGCACCCACTGAAACCAGCATCGTTCAGACACAGCGTGTCCAGCAGGTCCTTGCCTGGTGTCCTGCTGAGACTCCCTGAGCCCTTAATTAATATTAATGAACCTTCCTGAATGCTGGAGCCTTGGCAGTCTTCCTTAGCGGACAGAGCATTTGGCAAGCCTTAATTCTTGGGGTCTGCTGGGTCCTGTCTTTTCTGCTGGGAAATTTGGGGCAGGCCTCTTTGCCCTCTTTGTAGACAGTCACCTCTTAAAGCTCTGGATCAGAGAAGTGTGGAATGAGAGAAGCCACCTGAGCTGCAATGAACTGGATTTTCCATCTGTAGGTCTGAAAGGCTGTTTACTGTCCGGCTTCAGAGGAAACGAAATCACGTTCCTGAGGCCAGAAACGGACCTTGAAACCCAGCCAGTCCTCTTTATCCCCAACGTCCACTTCTCAAACCTGCAGAGATGTGGCACGGTAAGTCCCTCCTCAAAACAAGAGCCTGTGGTCTTCATCTCCCTGCTGTCTCCATCATTTCCAAACCGATCAGTCCCCCTCACATGGCTTCTGAGGTGCAAAAACTACAAAACCAAATCACAGCTCTCTGGTGGAAATCTTGCAAACTCAAAGACATAGCTGTCAGGAGGAACCTAGATTATCTTGCCACAGTGATGGGCAAGACACCCTTTCCAGGTTCCTTCTTGGAAATGGTTTGCAAATATCATCTGCAGCTTCCATGGAGGACTGAAGTGGTAGCAAAAACACTGTCAGAAAGTGAACTATAGAGAAATGCAATGGGATCGGTTCCCCTTTGTGTGGGCCATCCCTCACTTCCCTTGAGCCTGAGGAAACCTGGACTCAGCCTCCTTCAGAGCTCGTCAGGGTTTCCTCAAGAGGAAAAAAAAACTCCATCTCAGCCCATTAAGAGAGGTGAAAAAAATGTTCATGACAAGATTGTAGCATCTTATTGCAGTGTCTGCTGAATGGAGCAGCAAAAACAGCGAGTAAAACAATTGAGTTTGCAGCCAGAGAACTCTCTGAGAAACTGTTTGTTCTTATCACAAGCAGGTTATGTGATTTGGGCTGTTTTGGAGTCCAGCTGAATGCATGTTCAGGACTCAGCTAGATGGAGTGGGAGAGTCCAGATTAGGTTCTCTATATTAGTTTTGATTTAATCCAAGAAACTTGTATAGATGTTTGGATTTAATTATGATGTCTAGGAAAAATAATACCCTAGGAAGAGGGGAATCATACAAAATGAGGAAGTGACCAAGTTTGCAAGCTCAGGAACAGCCCGTGTTGCCCCCCACCAGCTTCATTGTCACAGGATGATAATGTGCAATGTTTTCTTTCTGTTCCAAGGTGCTCCCTCCTGCTGTTCCCAACACTGCTAACAGGTAAGGATGCAGCAGTTGGCATTTCTCTTCTTTCAGCTGTTCCATCTCTTTGGGCATGTTACAACTGTTTGACGCCTTCATTGCCAAAATGTGTGTTAAATCTAGGGCTAGAATGGACTCGGGGTTCAAAAATGCAGATACGTTTCTTATCAGAGAGCTGCTCCAACAGGAGTTTGCCCAGATGTTCATATGGAGGCAAAGTTTAAACGGAGAAAAAAAAAAAGAAAGGAATCCCAGAATAGTTACTGAAGGACTCAAGTAAGCAGAACCAGATAGAGCTGTAAAAGAAAACAGAATAAAGTGGAAATCACTGCAGTGGGGAGATACAGGAAGGTAAGAAGCTGACAGGCTGAGTTGCAGCTCTGGTAAATAACTCTGCTCCATAATTACAGAACCTATAAATAATTGCTGGACATCTGTTGGAATAATTCATTGCTCAATCAAAAGTTCAATTGCTGGAACTATTTTGTTTGCTCCCATTGTTCTGTCCTCACAGGAGTATCCTATTGCTTTGCTCAGGTTGCCCTTAAAGCGGAACGGTGCCTCGTTCACAGATGAGTTTGACCCAATACCTCCAAAACAAACCAAGGACGAAGATCCCCAAAGAGGTAACCAGGGCTAGAACCCTTCCTAAAAGGGGCGTTGGATTGAACCCAAGAAATCTTGGCTCTTGACTTACACAAGCCTAATATTCTGAAACAAAACGCCCTGAATCAGAGCTGTGCTCTCTCTCTTTCAGTCCTCTTGTACGTGCGGAAGGAATCAGAGGAAGTATTCGATGCTCTCATGCTGAAGACCCCAGACCTGCAGGGCCTCAGAACTGCTGTAAGTATTTGTTCTTATTCTTTTTTCCCCCGGAATTCCCTGCTGTCGTGGTCAAGGAGCACCCAGCCATATTCCTGGGATGATTATCAGCAGCATCCCTGATAACCCACCTCTCTTCGGGGATTACTGGGAAGGAAACAAGCAATAAAAAAATGAAAAAAAAATGAAAAAAAAGAAAAAAAGTACAGAACTCTGCCGCTCTTCAGCCCTCCTCAGCTCATGACCGTGCTTGCCTAGGAGGCTGCTGTGGGGGGGCTTTGTGCGTCCCTTAGAGCCCCCCAAAAAGCTGTGGCCAGATGGAAACACAACAGGGTCAGGCACTGCCCATTTTGTCTCACCTTTGAATACAACGTTGAATGAAAAGCTCAAACACTCCCTGTATCCAACAGCTTGAAGCATCAAGACTCAAATAAGTGGGAAATATTAGAAGCCATATAAAGATAATTCAAGGTTTCCTGGTCTGGCAATCAGAAAGAGGAACAAGGCCAAGTTGAAGCCTACCCTGGCTAGATGCAAGACCCAGACATGTTCAAATCAGCCTGTTCAGACCATGGCTTTGGCATTTTTCTCTTTAGGAAAAAAAAAAGGAGGGAAAATCCTTATACCTTTGGCTGAATGTTATCTGAACACTCTTGGCTCAATGTCACCTTTGAGATTTTTTTTTTTTTGGTAGGAATTTTATTTTACAAGTGCAAAAAACTGCCATGTTTTCTCTTGCAGATATCAGAAAAATATGGGCTGCCTGAAGAAAGCATTTATAAAGTCTACAAAAAATGCAAAAGAGGGTAAGCTAATCTTTCATCTGCTTTTATGCTGTGCTTTTAAAACCCCATTCTCTTTGGTACCCTGCCATGGGCTGAAATAGCATTTTAACAAGATAATAAAAAGCAAAACCATGTGAGGTCGCTCCCATTTGGAGCAATAAAACTCTGATCTCCCTGGGCTTTAAAGATTTGGGATAATGCCTGTTTGTATTATATTTATTTGGAGTGTAGTCTCCCAAGGCAAGGAAGCGGGACGGAGGAGGATTGTTTGGGTAGTTTAATGGGTGATCCCTTGGGTCTCTGAAAGCCGGAGGTTATGGAGAACTTATCTTATTGTCATCAGAGAGGTATAAACGTTTGCTTCTTGAAACCCACTGCCTGAGCACTCGTGGGCTTTGCCCTGCTCAGGAGGAGACCTCCCTGGCCAGATGGACAGCCCCGCTATGGAAGAGGGGGGACTGGGAGCAGGAGCCTCTGTTTCCAGCTTTGCTGCCCCATCCCCAGGCCGTTGCTTACTGGCTTCAGGATGTGCTCCGTGTGTGATGTTCTCATCGAGGGCATTTTCACTCTGCCCAAGCACTCTGACACTCCTGGTCTGGGAAGCTGGGATCCTTGGCTTGTGTGTTGCAACACTCACGTGGCACACGGGATACAGGAAAACCACCTGAGAAGCCTGTGAGGAGCTGGTTGAGATGGGCCCAGCTCACAGCGCGTGTTGGGTGAAGTTCCCAGTAAAACAGTTGCTCCAGTGATTCCCCCGTGGTGCTTGGCAGGGAATGATCCCTGAGGGTCTCCCCGCGGCCGAGAGGGAGCCACAAACCAAGCAGCCGCCGCCGAGCCTCCAGTGACCTCGATGTGGAGCCGGCTGGTACTCACAGCCACGGCTTGCAGGCTGGAGGGGAGCCGACCCCGTCTCTCACAGCAGGGCTGATGCAAAGGGAGAGCCTCAAAGTGCCAAGCCCGTTTTCCTGAAGCTAAACCAAGAGGCCTCCTTGCAGAGCGAGCAAGATGGCATCGAGCTCCGCAAGCGCCAGCGGCTGCCTGGGCGAGGAGCTCGCTGCTGTCGCTGGCAGAGCCTTGCTGAGTCCGAAGGGCTTCAGAGTTCAGCCTTGCAGAATTCAGAGTGCGGCTCAATCCGCAGGTGGAGCGGGAAGGGGCACCGCGGCGGGGCAGAGGTGCCTCGACTTCGTTTTGCTCTGGGTTTGCTCATTACTTCATCTGCTAATTGGGCAACGCTGTTTGATGATCGGGAGGGAGAGCAGGCAGGTGGCCTTTACATCACTGCTCCAAAATGGAGGCAAAGAGAGATCTCATGGATATGACAGGCAACACCTGGGAATTAGAGCTAATATTGTCACAGCTGGATTGCAACGAAAGCTAATCTTAATGCCATGGGTTATTGCTGAACATGCAAACTTTTCTCCGGTCTACTAGGATCAGGATCAAATACTGTTTCCTGCTATCCCAGATTTAATTTTCCTTTAAAAAATTCTATCCTCTTGCTCCACCTTACACAATCCTGTGTGATTAACTACAGCTTGAGGGCTAGAGCTTCATCTGGTGAAGGTCGGTGGCACTGCGTGGTTGTAGGGCAGGTGAGCACCGACCACCCCACGGGCTTTGTTAGCGCGATGTCCTCATCCCGGGAACTTCGTCTCCGGGTGACTCAAGAGCAATAATAAGTAATTTCATATCGTGGTGAGGTTTGGTTAGGGAGAAACAATACAGGGCTCAGATCCTGAATCAACTCTCTCGGGGTGCTCTGTGCTTGAGAAATCGCATGGTCACAAGAGGCACTGACTCCTGTGGCCTCCTGCACCCAGGTAGTTGGAGATAAGAGAAACGGGCTGTTCCGGTGCCACCCGCCCGCGGTGGCCTCGCCAGGGCACCGGGGAGCAGCCGGAGAGGCCGTGCTCCATGGGATCCAGGAACCATGGGATCCTGCAAGGAGCGGGGCAGGCTCCCTGAGCCTCCCTGCAGGTGCTGCGGGCGCCCGTGAGGCTGCGGCCTCCTCCAGCGCATCCCGAGGACACCAGGACAGCCTCCGTGAGGCTGCAGCCTCCTCCAGCGCATCCCGAGGACACCAGGACAGCCTCCGTGCCTGGGGAGCCTCCTGGATGCCCAGCCTTTGCTTCCCCTTGTTCTCACTCCTGGCTTCTGCTCCATCGCATCATTAATGCTACTGCCCATTAATGACCCAGCAGGGAGCTGGAGGGGATGAGCTTTCTGCAAAGAAAGACAATTTGTTCTCTTTGTTTCCTCAAGCAGTTATAAATAGCAAATAAATGATTTATGGAAGTGCAGTGGGGTGGTGGAAAACCGCCCCGTTCCTTCCCCGAAATGGGAGGCCCGGCTGCGGCCGGCTCGGGGCAGGGCCCTCCGGAGCCGCGTCTCACCGTGCCCTTTCCTTCTCCCGCAGGATCCTGGTGAACATGGACAACAACATCATCCAGCACTACAGCAACCACATGGCCTTCCTCCTAGACATGGTGGAAGCCGAGGACAAGGTCCAGGTCATCCTCAAGGAGCTATAAGGAGCCACAGGCAGCACTTACTGGGACTTCTCTCGAAGCCGGCAAGTTTGATCTCAGCCGAGTGCCTCAACTCGTTGCCTCTACTTGAATCCACCGTCTCCGGGAGGACCCGGCCACACGCTGCCGGGCCGGAGACTGCTGGGAAGATCTGTTAGCGATGTGAACCTGAACCTCTCTCTGTTGAGTTTATTATTATTATTTTTTATTCTATTTTATTGTATTCCCATCTGGCAGTGGGCCTGCCCTCCTGTTTCCCGGCTGGGACGGCAGCTCCGCTATCCCGGGAGCGCGGGCACAGCCAGGGACCGTCGCTGTTTGCCTTGGCCCGCGGCTGCTCCAACCTGGGCCTTGGCTTCCTCCCAGCCCAGCAGTCATGCAGAACCCTCAAACCATTTCCAGCTGAGCCCAGCTCCCAGCGGCTCCCTCTCCACAGAGGTTTCCACAGACACATTGAAAACCCGCTGTTCATCGGACACTGCCTGCTCCCATGCCCCCCACCCTGCCGCAGCTCTCCCTGTAAATACCATGAAGGCCTCCCGAGCCCTTGTTTATACATTTCTGACGTACTGTTCCTTTTGTATTTTATATATGTTTAAATATGCATTGTTTTGTATTTGACTCGGTACGGTGACACAGAGCATTTCAAACACAGGCTGCTTCACATTTCTCCGTGAACTCCTTTTGTAACTGTGTTGTTGGTTTTGTCGTTTTGGATGTTGGGGAGCAATAAAGGTTCAAAGGCGGCAAGCGAGGGGCGCTCGAGCGGCGCAGCGTGGCGGGAGCCTCGGCGGGCCGGCCAGGGGGGCGACCCCGGCACCACAGCGGGGACTTGTCCCCGTCCGGGCCGCCCCGTTGGGTTGCGGCGCGAGACCCTTGTCAGGGCTACGAGGATGATCCTGGAACATCTGCCCTGTGAGGAAAGGCTGGGAGAGCTGGGCCTGTTGAGCCTGGAGAACAGAAGGCTGAGAGGAGACCTGAGCAGTGTCTGTAAATACAGAATATTCACAGAATCACAGAATATTCAAGGTTGGAAGGGACCTCTAGAGATCATCTAGTCCATACTTCAAAGGAGGGAGCGAGGAGGATGAGGCTGGCCTCTTTTCAGTGGTAGCCACTGACAGGACTAGAGGAAACGGCCACAAACGGAAGCACCAAAAGTTCCGCAGGAACCTAAGGAAAAATTTCTTAGTGAGGGTGACGGAGCCCTGGAACAGGCTGCCCAGAGAGCTTGTGGAGTCTCCATCTCTGGAGATCTTTCAAACCCACTTGGATGCAGCCTGTGTCCCGTGTTCTGGGTGACCCTGTGTGTGCAGGGGGTTGGACTAGATCATCTCTAGAGGTCCCTTCCAGCCTTAAGGATTCTACGATTCTAAACCCCGCTGCAGGACGGGGTGGCGGGTGGGGAGGGGACCCCGCTGCAGCTGCCGCTGTCCTCCCGCCCGGCTCCTCTCCTGCCACAGCGGGCGCAGGTCCCGGCGCCTCGGGCACATCCCTTCCACGGAGCACAACCGCTCGCGGGATTTGCCTTCCCCAGCCGGGGTGACGTTCTAAGCAACTCAAGGAATTAAAAAAAAACCCTCCTGTTTTCCTTCCGCTCCTTGGAGACAGCTCAGCCTTTATCCGGGAGCGGCAGTGTCACCTGAAGGCCGGCTCGGTGTCCTGGCAGGGACACGCACTGCACGGGCCGCCACCCCCTGCCTGCACAAACAGGCCCAGGGCACCACAGGGCAGGAACCAACCGAAACCACAGCTGATCTCTGCCGGGTCACCATTACCTTCCCTTCTCCTCCCTGTGCCCTCTCGCATCCCAAATTCCCCACAGCTGCTGCCTCTCGGCTGCCAGGGCTTCACTCACCTGTGCCCTGTGCTAGGAGCTGTCTGCAGCTGCTTCCCATTAGCCAAAAGATCCCCAAGGCCAGTCAGCCTCTACCCTCTCATTCATCTTTTAAGCCCTGAGAGCTGCGCTCTTCCCTTCTGCTTCTTAGCCTTTGCCCTGTGCTTTCCCCAGCACTGTTTACCAGGACCAGGAAACAGAGACTCTGCTCCCGCTGGGCTGAGGGACTGAAATTGTGGAGCACATCAGGCTGGTGCATTGCAGGCTACCTAAGTGTTATTGTGATGAGAAGGGCCTCTGAGACGAAGCTCAGATGAGTCTGAGATTTATCAGCTTTAGAAGATCTCTGCCAGTGCTCTACCTGGCCGCTTGTCTTCCTATCAGCGACTCCTTCTTCAGCAGAATTCCTCTGATTCAGAGCGGGAGCTCCATGAGGCTGTGCTCACAGCTTCCTCATGGCAGTTCAAAACAGCATTGCCAAGAATTGCCCCCAAACTGGCCGTGCTTTTAGAGCCAGTGGCTGGGCCGAAGGCTCCGAAAGCTGCAGGTGCTTCCAGCTGGATCCTGCCGTGTGCCAGCCGGGCAGGGAGCCCCTCCACGGCGCTGCCCGCAGGGCCACCTGAGCGCCGAGGCCGGTGCCAGCTGCCCAGGTAAGAGCAGGGGTCCCGCTGCCTGCGGGACAGAAGGCACCCGGCCCGCTGTGGATGAGGAGGTAGATGAGGAGGAGGCTGACGTGCTACTGCTTCCCCGGCAGAGAAATCGGGGACAACAGTTAATTGTCCTCCTGTAGGCAGGCAACCCTGACCCAGCTGCTTTCACCCTCTGCCTTAGCAGTTCCTTCACCTGAAGGCCTGGGCAGAAATTCCCTATGTGAAAGAAGGAAACTGGGAGAGGTCCAGCCCACGGACAGGCAATGGAGACCCTGCCGCTTCCTCATTCCATGCCTGCTTGGCCAAGTTGGGTACCTTTTGCTGAGAATAAGAAGGTTCCTTTCACATGGGGCAGAGGGTCTAGAACACCAGGACCTGGTGCAAAGAGCAAGTGGGCAGTGATGCGGACACCTCACCCACCTGCCCAAGGCTTTTGCCTTAGAGAACGTCAGAGAAAACTCTTGGAGCTTCCTGCAGCGTGGGAAGCGCCCTGGCTGGAGCTGTGCGGGGCTACACCGTGCAAACTGCTCTCCTTTCTGTTTGCAGGTTGGAGACACAGCACCAGGTACTTCCGCGCGAGTTCTGGGGAGCCTGAGCGGTCCGATGCAGAGCGCGGTAACTTCCCTGCGCGCGGGGAAGCGCCACGTAAAGCAGCCGGAGCCGCCGCGCCCGCCGCCCCTGCCCAGGGTGGCTGTTTTGCTGACTGGCTCAGTATCGCTCATCCCTCGCAGCAAAGGCGAGTTGCAGGCGAGGTTGCGTAAAGCAGAGCTCCCAACTATGCAAACGCATTCTTGACTCTTTGCCCGGAGCCCACCAGCTCCTTTTGAAGATTAAGATACGAGTGATGGAGGCGATTCACCTTTGACGGAGCAAAGGTCGTGTGAAAGTATGAACCCGCTTGCGTTGTGCAAAGGGCTCGCGCCGGCAGCGCCAGCCGCTCCCTCGGCAGCGGCCCCGGCGCTGGGCAGCGAGCGGCGGGTTTGTGCTGATCCAGTGGGAAGGGTTCCCGTCGCCCGGCTCGCGAGAGGTGCCAATGGGTGCAGCCTCGTGGCGGGGGACACCGCACGTGTCCGCCCTGCGAGCAAGCGCTGGCTTTGCCTGCTCTGCCCTTTCCACCTCCCTGCTTGTGGGAGCGTCTCCCGTGGTAGCTACCAGGGAAGAATTTCTTTTTGGTTTATCAGAGGACAACACCAAGAGGTTTTTGTAACTTTCATTAATTGTAATAATTATTCGCCATCAGCTAAACTAGAAGCCCTCCAGTCGACTTCAGCTAATGATCATCTTCCAATATTCGGTGTGTTCTGGACACCACTATGAGCTGCTGAACTACTGGGCAACCCTGGCCACTTACTGTGAGTCAACGTGCGCTCTGCAGAGCTTCCAAGTCCCTCTGTGGAGCCTCCCTCTGGGGTTGGGATTCTCCTGCTCACAGCACTGGGACCCACTTGCTGTTGTAATTGTAGATGAAGGAATCTCTCCCAAGTGCTCTGGGTGAATAAGCACCTGCAATGAGAAAGGTGCATAAAAAAAGAGGCATAGAGCAGCCTGTGAGCTGAGTTTTGCAAGAGCTCTGGTATCCACAGTGCTGGGTGGAGGGCTCTGCTGTTCAGTTGTACAAATAACACCCAGTTTCTGTGTCTTTACCCACGCTTATTCATTCCTTGCATCCCCACCCAAGCAGCTCTGAGACTCTCAGTGTGTGGTGTGGTTCCCTCTTGACATTATGGGAAAAGCAGCATCCTGTGTTTTGTTAGGACACCCACATATCACATTTGGAGCTGGAGATCCACTGGGATGGGTACCAGAGAGGAGCAAAGATTGCAGTGGGGACGAGCAACAGGAATGAAACTCTTCTTGCTTCTGCCTCACAACATGGAAAGCTTTAATGAGGGCAGTGAGGAGACCCCTCTGCTCTACTCTCTCATTTTTCTCCTAGGTTTTTCCTAGGACTAAGTTTCTGGTTGATGAGGCAGATACTGAAACCCTCAGCATGTGTGAATGTCCTCACATCTTCTACTGGAAAGGGGTGTTAGCCACAGAATTAGAGCTTAATGTTAACATTTGGTTTTTGTGGACTCTGGGCTGGTCTCAACTTTCCTATGTTGAGAGTTACCTTGATCCCCTGTATTTCACGATACAAGTAGGAAATAGGCTAGAAATACCATTTTTAACAATTCTGGGCCAGATCTTCAGCACAAATTAAGTTGCCTAGCTTTGTTTCTTTAACTGAGACAGATTGATTCACGTTAGCTGGGGACTTTCTCCTAGCGCAGCGCACAGAAGAGCTGGAAGGGAGCTGGCATATTCACGTGGCATGTGATCTGCATATGGCTCTAGAAATGCCCACTGTGCCATCACGAGGATTCTGGAGAGACTGCTGGCACCAGCATGTTCTCTAGCCGTCCCTCCTCCCCTTTCACCAGGCATTTCCTGATCAAAAGGTCCAAGATGTGTTTCTTCTTTCAGATCTATGTCTGGTAAGCCTTGAAGAAGCCCATGGAGGAGAAAACAGAATGGTATAAAGTTGAGGAGACTCTGTGCTGAGATGCTCTGTCACACTGCTCTCCAGCTTGGGTATGGAGGTTTTTTCTACTGTAACAGCAAACCCTTTCTTCTCTCCTTGCAACTGCTCCTCTTTTCCACCAAAACAGTAACACATCCCAGGTGAAGTGTCTGTTGTACCAACAGCCAGAATTGTGTGATAGTCCTACACAGGTAACGTAACTCACAGAACCTGTTTGTCAAATGTGCTGACAGTCAGTTATATTTTAATGGTCTTTACATTGCAAACATACTTTTTAGTTTTGGGGGTTTTTTTCCTTTCCAATCTTGCCATTAAAAATAATACTGTAAAATAGGCACCAACAACTCAGAAAGGTGGCGTCAGGACTCTAGTCCTGCTTCTGCCACGTTGCTCCCGTGTGCCCTTCGGAGACTATTTAGCCCAGATAGGCAAAGAGACTGGAGCATCTAAAGGTGTCAGGAGGGACTGCAGTCTGACCCCATATGGATTTAGGCACTTGATCGTAATCCCACTGTCCCCAGTTCATAAAAGGTTTTATGTGGTATGTGCTACTGATTTGAGGTACCTTCTGGAAATGCTGTGGATCTTTGTGTATCTACCTGCCTTTGTTCACGGGCTCTCCTACTTTCTGTGCATAGTTCCCTTCCTGCTGGGTGTGTGATAGCGCTGTATAGTCACCTTGCCACCTTTGCAAAGTGTTTTGGTGTGTCTCCAGTAGTGAAGAACAACTTTAATTTTCACCTGGCCCAGGGTAACCGTCCAGTGATCCTCTCCCTGTCCATCGCCTTGTGTTCGACACAAACGCGGCACTCGAGCGGTTCTGCTTTGGAGCCCCTTTGTAATCCACCAGGTCATACTGGCCAGGCCCAGGCAGAGGAGGCTCCTTGCACGGTGGGATGGCTGGGGCAGAGAGGGTCAAGCAGAATTTGTGCCTGTCAAAAGACAAGAGACTTGAGAAACTTGTCCTGAATTGATGGTGTTTTCATGTCTGGAAATGGAGATGTGTGGTTTCAGTTAAATGCCCTGGGTAGGTGGATGCTTGAAGGTCCGAAGGCAAAATCTTTGAGAAATGAACTGGCCATAGCAGGTGCAGTTGCAGTGTCGCGGACAGCTCTATTTATTGCAAAACACAGGACTCACCAGTTGTCTAGACCCTGGCCTGGTTCTGCTCAGCTGCTCTAGAGCAAGACAGCGCCCAGGCCGAGACAGTTGTGCCAAGTGCCTCTAGCTGGGAGCTCCTCCCGTTCTCTCCTACTGATTGAAATGGGAGAGGACTCAGGCTCTAATCTTCACAGATGGGTGTGGAGCATTTTGGTGTTTTCTGACAGAGCAGACTGACAACCTTCTCGCCTCATATTTAATTTGCCCTCACTTCTGGCCCTCTGTCCTTAGCAAATGCCATTTGGCATTGCTTCTGCCTCTGCCTCCAGCTTCCCACTCTTTACAAAGCCCCTGTCGTAAGATACAGCTGCTGAGAGATGTAGTAAAGATACATCTGTTGGGTAAGGAGAGCCATGGGCTTTCTCATGTTCTCATTCTTTTCCATGGAATTTACTGTTGATCTTAATCTCGGGCCAGGCAAAGTCAGTGCGTAGTGACAATAAATATACTTGAACAATTTGCTGATAGGCAGATTTATTTGTCTTCTCATATGATACCGAGGGAGAAGAGGGCTGGGGGAAGGGAGTTTCCTTTCATGCCTTTAATCCCTTGGAAAGAAGGGGCAGAATGGGATCCATGGGAAGGGAAGTTCTAGCTTGCGAGAAGTTCTTGATATTTTTGCAAGCTTCTTTCAAGGTCTAATTCCCAGCCTTAGCAGGAACTCAGAAAATACCCACTGAGGCTGCTGAGGCACTACTCAGTTGAGTTTTGGCACTGATCACACAAAAGAAACACAGCCTAGTCCTCTGCCTGGGATATGGAAGCTTCAGGGTCTTTTTCCAGGTCACATGTGCTGTGGCTTCTTACTCTGTAAAACGGGGGCAAAAAATTACCCCTACATCATACAGGTGGTGCAGTATTTAATTACTGTTTTTAAATGTCTGAGAGATTCTGTGATAAAGGTACCTGTGATACACTGCTCCAGGGTGTTATCAACCCGCACTCCCCTCCAAGGCAAAGCACTGCAGCACTTCCATTTCTGAGGCAACTCCTGCAAACCTTGGGCAACAACTGCCCATATCCGACCGTGTTATATAGTAGGACAACGTGGGACTCCTTTGCTATTTGAGGTATTTTCATATGACCTATAAAAGTGGCATGTCTTCCAGAGCTGGACTTACCTGGGAGGAGTTTTCTTTGCTTCCTTTACAGTTTTACGTGGCTGATAGGTTGCATACTCTGTAATGAATCTGTCCATGTTTGTTTGAGGGGAGGTTTTGGATTTGAAGCAAGATGTGATACTCTTGGGAGACACCTTGATGAGGGAATCACTGATGTTGTAGTGACCTACAAAACAAACAGGAAAGGGCTGTCAATATCAAACAAGGCCACGAGAGTGGCACTGAGGAATAACAGAGCATCGCTGAGCAAATAGAAGGAAACAGAAGGAAAAAGAACTGGCATAACAGGATCGCGTGGGGAAATCATTTCTGGATTTTAAAATGCTGTCTGAGCAGGGCTTATTTCAAGGGACACTGATAAGGCAACACTAAACTTTATCCTGAGTACAGGAACAGATGGAGATATTAGCAATTTTAAAGAATCAAACACACAGGAGGGGAACTCGTACATGGGATAACGTGCAAGATAGGTTACAGAGCTGGAAGCCCTCACGCTCCAGGTGTAAACCTCTCCAGGCAATGGGCCAGGAGCAGACTTCTGCTGCTGGAGTACTGAGCAGCCAGAATATTATACACTAACGTGGCTTCTCTGGAAGCCTCTGGCATTTGTACAGAGACCTAGGGTGTTCTGGTGATTCCTTATGGCTACTTAAAACTATTGGGATGGTTTCTGATGGCTGCCTCAGCAGGGATTCAAAGGGGCTACCCACAGCCCTTGAAAGCGAGACTCACTAGTGCCCTGATACCTGCTTAAACTCATCACTGTCTTAAGAAGCCCCGAGTGTCCCAAACCTGTATGTGACAATGGTCTGTGCCCTGCAGGATCAGCCCCCAAATCACCCGAGACATCTGTCCTACCCGCTCGAAGTTTCACTTACAGGGAGAAGGCCCCTTTTCCTTTTTTTCCAAATTTAATCCTCTCGTGGTTTTGGACACAAACACAGCGTGGGCAGAAACGCTGTTGCTTCGCTTGCAGAAATCCACAGAAGTCTGTTTTAAGAAAAGGGCTTGTGAATAGCTTTGAGTTGACTTTGTCTGTGGGTAATTACCAACAAAGGAAAAGCCACAGGTAAAATCCAGTTGTCTCCATTGTGAATGGTTCTAATGATACAGCTGTAGGCAGTATCAGGGCCAAAACGGGGGAGCGTTTACCAACTGCAGGTAGGTCTCTTTGTGACTGCCCAGCAGGTAAAAGCTGCATTTACACGACAGCTGCTGAGGATTTGAAACTCTTGCAGCAAATGTGGTTTTGTGTGTTTAGCTGCAGACCTCTCCCACATCAACTCTAGCCACATGTCCAGCTTGGTTCAAGCCACTGGTTGAGCCCTGAAATTGAGGGGATGCTGTCAAGACCCCAAAGGGCTGTCTGCATGACAGCACCCTGATGTAAGCAGAGGCATCCAGTTAAAGCACAAGAGTGAGGAGGTGGCAAGAAGATGCCTAGATAAGAGTCAAACAGGAAAGATTTTTCCTTCTTTTCTATTATTCCTGTGTTAAAGCTGGTGAAATGCCCACAAATGTCTTGATGTTGAAAGGAAGCCAGTTAATCATCAGGTTTGATCCCAGAGCTGAAGACAGCTTAGAGGACAGCTTGAGACACTATTTTCCTATTGCTCACACAATCTTTTTCTTCATATTTGTTTATTTTTAGTTGTCACTGCTTCAAGGGCAGAGCCTTCAGTTCTTAGAAATTTCTTTTTTGCCTAAGAGCTGTGATCATGTAAAAACTACAGGTTTTGGCCACCTTTTTCTTCCCAGTTGTCTCTTTGTCTCGAGTCATAAATTATCAGGCACTGCCATCTTTTAAATAGATAGTTTCCTGTTTTACTTCTTGTAGGTTAGATATTATCTCCTACAGTAAATCATGAGTCAGTGATTAATTCAAGAAGGCCGTTCCCAGAAGCAAATTCTTACAATGTTAAAAATAATATGATGCGAATCCATTATACTATGATATAGAAAATAATTATGACCTGCAAACTAGTTTAATCAACTTAGAACATGCTGAGGCAGATACTCAGGCAGACTGAGTCATCATAAGAAAGTTCACAGTCTTAGTGTTTAAATGTACGAGTGAACATGATTACCCCATGTCAGCTGAGTCTCAGTAACTCTGTGTATGTGCTCTTTGCACACCCAAACTGTGAGGTAAGACATGATTGTTCAAAACACCTTTGCTGATGTTTAAAAATATATCAAATTAATTTATAAGGGCATTAATTGCCTCAAGAACATGCATGCAGCCAGTGAAAATGTCTCAGCTATGACTGGCAAGGTCATTATTAAGCTTATTAAATTGTCGTCTTCATTTTGTATTAAACAGCTATGCAAAGTCATCAAATGTTATAAAGACTCAACATGTTTTGCTGCACAGTGGATATAACTTCATTGAAGTGCAGGTTGAAAGGGGAAGGCTTATTGGGAAATGGGTGCAATTTAAATAGAAGAGAGGCAGTAGTTGAGCAGAAAAAGCTCTCTGTCAACAGTAACAAAACAATCCAAAAGTAATCACAGCTACAGCAGGTCGCTATTGAAGGGACAGGGAAGTTCAATAGCAGTGTGTATATTATTATAAATTATCTGATAACTACTAATAACACTTTGTGTTTTGTTAAGATCTTCCACTTTGGTATCTCAAAACAG
>JAVCKT010028232.1:0-22358 GCA_032273925.1 Rhynchotus rufescens | reverse complement strand
GGCACTATCATTTCTTTTTCTTTCATAAAAATATATATAGATACAATGTATTGCTTTGCATTATGAAAAAAGTTCAAAATTAAGAGAGAGACAGAAAAGTCTATGGGTTTATGTGTCCGGCCCAGGATTTTTGAATCTTTTGGTATGGTATACATTGTCATGCTCAAAGACTTGCTGAAGACTTCTGAAGTCTTCTTGTCCAAATGACAATGGTGCTTGAATCTCCTAATTAAGCAATGTCTGAGATGAGGGCATTATTTTGGGTGCACCCAAACATATTCCATTAGGATCCTGACTTATGTTCACTGCTTACCTTGGCACGATTCTCCTGCATTTTGAAACCCACAGCTAGCCAAAATCCTCACTGTGGTTTGTTGACAGAAAAATCCTGTAAAGCCAAGTTGCCAGGCACTGCCTATTATACACACAACACATCAAGCACTCATCCACTTATTATCATTTTTTTCTACTGAGCAAGAATTCTCACAGAATTAGCTAGTGCTTTAACATTTTAGCTCAAAATTTATCGATTTAAACTTGTCTCATCAATTCTAAATGCATGGATCTTTCAATACTGCTTTAAAAATACTACCTTATAGCTCCAACCTGTAAGAGAATTGCATATAGAGTAATGGTAATGATGGAAATTCCTTGCCTTTTCAATCTGTAGTTAGTTATCCAGATTAGGCTAATCCTAATTCTTAATTATGCTGAAATCTTGCTCAATTGTCCGTTCTTCATTTATCACAGACAGCTGAGAAAATGCTACCTCACTGCTTCCCTTCCTCTTGCCCCAATGCATGCCTTCTCTTTCACCTTATGCTTTCTGCATGCCTCCTTGCTTGGTTTCCACACCTCCCTCTCCTCCAGTTTTGCCTCTGCTAGCACTACTCTGATTTCATGTATTGATCCTTTTTACTCACTCAGTTACATGACTGTTTGAAGGTTTTCAGTGACCACTGATTAAATACAGGCTGATTTATTTATTTAAGAGACAAATTTAAGGGCATTACTGAAAGGAATTACGTGAAACAAATCACGTTTGATGAGCAGCTTCCTAAGGAACAAATAAAAAACTCCGCAGGCTAATCTCCTTCTCTGCAGACATTTTATTTTCTGTTATTTTCTCTTACTTTCCATTTTCTATCAGCTGCAATCTACCTTTGTTAGCATGCTGTCATTCTAATTTACAGATTTTGGAAATTTGTATTACTTAAGAACTAAAACTTACATTCAAGTGAGTCTGAGTCAGTAGCAGGAAACACAGCAGAGTCAGGCTACACATCATCACAAGATTAAAGCAGTTTTAAAGACTCTCCATTGCTTGTGGTCCAAGGGGTCTACTAACATCCAGCACCTAGGCACAAGCATGGTAGATCTATCACTCTTCTTTTTAAAGGGAATGTTCCCCTATCCAACTTCCCTTAAAACTTTAAGTACCTTTGTTCAAAATTTGAAGAGAAATAAAAAATTTTGGAGATCCTATCTGCAAATATATTTTGCATTGATAACTTCAGAATACAAGAATTCTTTGAAACTTTGTTCAGCATCAAAAGCCTTAAAACAGTTTTCATGTGTTCTCCTATAGTTCTCTTAATTCTGTCCTGTCCCACTATGCAGTTTCTGGATGCCACGTGGCTGCTGTCTCCTTCAACCACAGTAACAGCTTTTCAGTGTCTCTTACTATAAGATGTTTTGAGCTCAGAGAGACCAGAGATCCTCCTTGCTCTTTTAGTTCTAGCTTGAAACATGTATCTCAGTTTACCTTTAAAAAAACTCCGGTCATTTGAATCTCAGCCCTGAAAAATGAAAAACAAACAAAAAACAGAGTTATAGATGCTGTTCCATAGTGATCACTTTTCTTGCTCAGAGTGCTTTGTATTTTTGCTGTACAGGATGACACAGATAATGGTCAAACACAGATGATGCAGAGATGGTTACCTAAATGTTCAAAATCAACTGCTTTTTGGCTGTAGGTTTCCAAATACATATATTTTTATATATTTAAACTAAGACGGCCCTTCTAAAACCAAAAAAACACTAAACAATCAGTAGAAATCACAGAAGTTATTTGTTCTGATGCTACCCCACACAAAGCCAACATTACTGCAAAGGGAGACATTACTAAGTATAGGGCTCTCTAAACAGTGGCATAACAAAATTCAAAAACACTATTTTATTTTCCTTGCATTCTCTTTCACTTTCAACATCTGTTTGAAGCCTTTCACATTTATTTACACAGATGATAGGTAGATCATATTAGAAAACTGTGGCTCTAATAACTGAGACTTTTTTGTCCTGCTGCAGTGGGTAAGCAGCCATCTGTACCAATACAAACCTCTAATTTAGAAAGGGTAAACCACTGTCAGCTACAATTTGCCTTACCCGAAGTGCGTCAGAAACCAACTGTTGAATACACTTGCTGGAACCTGTAGATAGGTATATAACAATGATGGGAAGCAACATAAAGCTGAACATTATTGCACTTTTTTTTTTTTTTTTTGGAACAGCACAATGTACTTCAGACATCTCTTGAAGCAGAAACCACCCTAAAGTAATTGTATATGCTTTGTACCACACTTCATATAAAACTGTTCTGTAGTTGTGAGATCTCTGAGAAAGAATTAGTGTCTACAAATTGAGCAGGCCAACAGAACTGAAATCTTGATTGAAATCGGAAGAGATATGGGAAAACTCTGCACATTTTCAGAAATAATACACATAAATAGATGACCCTATTAAGCTCATTCAGACTGGGAAAATACATTTTTTTAGAAGATACATTATTTGAAAAGATACATCATTTGGGAAGAATCAGGTCTTTCAGGCATTCTGTGACTGTACTCCACGGAGATCACAATATCACAAAATGGTTGAGGTTGGAAGGGACCTCTAGAGATCATCTAGTCCAACCCATCTGCTCAAGCAGGGACACCCAGAGCATGGGGCACCGGGTGGCATCCAGGTGGGTTTGGAAGATCTCCAGAGAAGGAGACTCCACAACCTCCCTGGGCAGCCTGTGCCAGGGCTTTGACACCCTAATCACAAAATCAGGGTGTCATTCTCTCTTCAACCTTCTGTGCTTCAATTTGGACGACTCCTGGTCACGTTCTCTGACCTCAGAGGCCCCTCACTGCTCTCTCAGCTCTTTCCACTGCAATCAAAACCCTTCTTGAAGAAAAGGGAGACAGTGCTCACCTGGAGGCTCTCCCTAGACTGACAAAGCCTTACTTACCTGTCTGACAGGTCTGATGGCCCCTACAGATCCCACTCCAGCAGCACAATGTCCAATTTTGTTGCTGTAAGAAGCTTCTCTTCCGTTTTACATGGAAACATCTGCCCAGACTTTTGCAGCAGGCTGAGCTAACGCCCCTTTCCCTCCTTTGATTTATTTGACTTTGAGTTACTTTTCTGCAAGATGGGAAGCATGGAGAAATTTCAGAAAGGTTGGGGAAGTCTGGTGGGGAAAAAAAAAAAAAAGTTAATCATGTTTTATATCAGGAATTCACGTTTCTTTGGTAATTTCTTGATCTTTTGGGAGGTTTTTCTCATCAAAGGCATCTTGAATTCCATCTACCTTGTGATTTTGCTTTTGCTGCCATTCAAAGAATCAAAAAAGTGACTCTGAACATGTGATAGGACAGAAGCATCAAGCTGTGATGACAGATCCTGCAGAGGACCCACATTCACCTCGTTTCCTAGGGTCTTGTGCTGGAGACTTTTGAATGGCCAAGGCAGCGTGGTCCTAGATACTCCAGGTACTGTAATTTATGAATGATGGTTTGCATGAGCTTCCTTCCATGTGAGAGGAAGGGGTCCCCAGGCTCCTTGTATGCCTTCTCCCCCATTTAATGCACACATACACATGCTATGTGCAAACCAGAAGGCAACCTTTCTTCTCTGGCCACTCGCCAGGGTCAGTAACTGCCAGGAGCAGTGATGTCCTCTCCAGATCTCTGCAGTCCATATACACCAAAGCACCTCCTTGAAGTGACCTTCAGAAGTGTCTCAAATTCCAAGCTGTTTGAATCTGACCTTGTGTTTCCATAGCCTGAACATTTTGACCCATTTCAGCAGCTGATCCCTCCCCTGATTTTGGGTTGCCCTCAGGAAAGCTGCTCTCCACTTGTTGGGCAAGTCCAGACTTTGAAAGCAGAGGTGTCAAAGCACCTGGTGACACTTGCAGTGGCTTCAGAGCTGCTTTAAAACTGTGTGCCTTCACGTAGGATGACTGTGCATCTTCTCTCAGGACTGCCACCAATCCTACTGCCTGTGTGTGAGCTAAATACAGCAGCTAGAAAAATATATAGGCCTTATCCTTCCAATTTAATATATATTCCCTTTAAGAGCAAGGAACTGCCTCTGGAGTCTCCTCTCAAGCCAGAGCACCCAGACACAAGTGTATGGTCATTTCTGATAGATGTGACACAGGGTGAGGTCTATAAATGTTTCTGTCAAGATTATATCCTGACTGGTAAAAAATAGAACCGAGGTTCTTGTTTGATTCTACACAGGAGTCAGACTGTTCTCTAAACTGTTTTAAATATCCAAGCCTGTTAAGCCATGAAGGACAATGTCCACACCAAGTGCAGCAAGTCAGTAGGTATCTTCATGCAAACAGAAACCTCCTAAAAATGGGTTTAAAGAAGAGAAAGGTTCTGTGCATAATGCCCCACTGCTGGCTGCAAGGAGGCAGCTGCCCTGCTGCAAACTTTTAACTTTATTTTTTGCCTTTTCTGTTCATTTGGAGAGAGGAAAAGGAAAAGAAAACAGGCAAAGAATTGCACACAGCCCTGGCATGTTTTAGAAGCTAAAATCTTGATACTGTGCCCCATTCAGCACATCTTGGCAGCAGTGATCCATGACTCAGCTTTTGTGCAAGCAAATTTTTTTAAGGCCAACTTGCTTTCTTATCATGGCTGTGACAATGGCAATCTGGTCTGGAAAAAAAACAAGTGATTTTTTTTTTTTCCAGATTCCTTGACATAGTGATGTTTTGCCTGGGTAATCAAGGAGGATCCCAGAGATTTGTTATTGACACAGAAATCTAATATTTATTGATCACTCTTTGGTGGCTGATACAATAGGCAGTAAGAAGAGATGTTTATTCGGGGCATACAGAAAGGAAAAACCTCTGTGTATTAGGAAGGGGCAAGTTATGCCATCAAGAAGTCTATTTTCCAAACGATAACAAAGAGTTTTCTCCATAATAATTCATGCTGTTAGCCCTGGAGGTGCTTTGTGAAGTTTATAATACAAAAAAAAAAATCAGGAAACCTTTTTGGTTTTATTGAAAGAAAGTATTGACAGTTCATGAAAAGTTGTATTAAATGTCGTGTTTTTCAGGAAACTTTGGGACTATTTTGCTTGCCTACTTTCCAGAAATACTGATTTTGAACCACTGGAATTCTCCCTGAGTTGGGAATCATGGATTTTGCCCGGTTTTATCAATCAGTTCAAGCCTAGAGTCTGGGCTTGTTTCAGGATAGATTAAAGTTAATGATTAAGGTCTGATGCTATAGAATGAGCCACCAGTTCCCACTAAGAGGTGAAAGAAAAACTTTTGAACATCTCAGCCTGAGTTTTGGACTGAGTAAAAGGACTTAAGCCTAAATCAGGGTAGCTTTCCCCTCGACACCTTTGGATTCTAGGCAGAAGGTGGATTTTCTTGAATTATGTTGTTCATCTGGGAGCCTGCATTGAGGTTAAAGCATTTGCCTGATTTGCAGCCTCGGATCCGGGATGTGTGATGGGAGGTCTCTGCCATCGGGAATAAAATCTGGAGGTGGGTATTGATTTCACCAGTGTTTTCCCTTGATTTTTGAGACTTTGACATTGACAAAATAATATTTGCTGAAAACAAAAGGTATTTTTAATGTTTTTTTTAGGAGGCTGCTATGCTTATGTGAATCCAGAGAACAGGATGATTCTACAATTGAAATGACTTTTTTCAGCTAAAGAAAAAACAATATTTTTGCTATTTTAACTCTCAACCTTATCTTGATTATTATTTTTTATTTCTGTTTGTTCTTCTGCAGTTTTTTCTAACTCTCTTACCCTCTACCCACTTTTCCCCACTATTTTCTCCATTTTCTCTCTTTTCTGCAAAGAAATGTCCTCTGTTTTCCCTGTGGCTCTGACGGCAGCTCGGTCGCTATATGGGAACTATAAGAAAGCCTAGCAGTTAATGAGGTCATTCCATGTTTTGCTTTCACAGCATTTAATTTGTGCGTGAGGAATACAAACAAGCCGGGGGCAAAAAAAAACAACACTAAAAAAAGAAGTTGATCTATCTGGGCTGAGTGCGAGAGATGGAGCAATAGTTTGGATGGCCACAATCTTTTGCTTCCCCGACACGTCTGTCAGGTCTGCTTGGCCATGGTGGGAGCATTTGGTGGTGTCGAGGTTGTTTAGGTCAGCTCTAGTGATGAAAATTTTGGTTTTGGCATTTTGGTATCACGGTAAGTGTCTGCGGTGCTACCAGTTTGAGAGGCTCCGTCTGAGCATCGCTTAAAACAAAGCGAAAAAATAAGACTGTGAAGATCTTCCTGCTTCTGAAACAGGCATTTCTGCATTCAGGAGGGCTGTGTGTTCATTTCCTGCATGCAGGACACGAAGGATTAGTGTTTTGAAAGCCGTTTTGTGCCACAGTAGCTATTTTGAATGGAAAAACCCTGCCAGTTGTGCAGGCCTAGGTCAAAGGCCTTTTGCTTTCCAAGAAGCTTCATTTAGGATCCATCTTCCTTGCAGCTTCAACTTGGCCTACATTTGTGCACTGAAGGTGCTTTGGTACCACACATAAACCATTTTATTTGGAGTTAGTCTCTACCAGAGGCTTCAGCTGGTGCTGGAGCTTGTTCTCCTCAGCTCCCCATATCGGTCTTTTGTAACACGGATCTTCTGTTGCAAGTTTACTCACAGTTCATGTGGAAATAATCCATATAATCCTCCACTCAGTTCATGAGAGTGCAAATTGCAGTGAGACGTGACCTCAGAAGTCCCCTAGAGCTGGGGTAACTTGAGAGGAACAAGCTACAGGTGATCAAGAAGAGGAACAAGAATACAAATAACCAGTGTTACCTTTCAAAAAAACGTGTGTTAGGGAGAGGGAAGGCTTAAGAGTTGGACCATAAGGATGGCCAGCTAAAGTAGGGACCTTGGTAAAGGTTGTCGCCTTTCAAACTGGATCCTGAAGACCATTTCATCAGTGAAGCAGCTTTTGATGTTGCTTCATCCTTTGTTTCGAGCTGTGAACACGCTGGAGCTGCAAACTTTGTACAAGTGAGCAGAATGGATTTTTTTTTTTCCTGCCTTTGAATAGAAGCTGTTTTGAGATTGCAGAATTTAAGGGAAGAAAAATGTAGATTCCCAAGCTTTGACCTGTACTCACTGAGTGCTGTTGGCAGAGACAGACATCACTTAAGCAGGGCTTTCTGAGGCATCACTTTTAGAGACACAGCCTGCTCCTTAGAGCGGCAGGGGGACGTTACTGCATCCATCCTAACGAGAAGCTGATAACATCCACAAAACAAAGTGTGTCTCTGGGCAACCAGCAAGGAACAGGATACGTGAGCTTATAGAAGAGCTAGTGGAGATTAATAGTCCAGATTTGTGAAGGTTGCTCTGCAGGCTAATGCACCATTGAAACAAAAGCAGCAGCGCTTCCTTGCTCAGGTCAAGTGCAAGAGCTTTTCCAAAGCGTGGAGGGAAGTTCTGGACGGAAGGGAACGGGCTGTATTTGTTGCTCCTCTTGTACGTCTGTGCTGAAGCTGCTGGAGCTTTGCAGCTGCTGAAACAGCAGGACTAGGTACAACTTTAGCCAAGAGCTAAAGGTTTAGTGCTCCAAGCAGAGAGTCGTAAAGAGAGGGATTGGATAAAAACCATGGTGGCAATTGTGCATTAGCACTCATCTACAGGTGTTATTTTCACAGATGGTCGTTGCAGCTGGATGTTTCAGCTGGCTATAATGTGCTGACTGCTGCATGGTGCTCTCAGACGTGCTGATTGCACGTACAAACGAGGTCAGGAGACGCAATGCTGGGCATGCCAGGGGAACAGTCCCGAATCCTTGCGGGAGAAGGGTCTGGGAAGCGTGATCTTTGGGGGCTGAGGTAAAGACGGTTTCAGCAATAACACTGTTAAGGTGACATGTTTGTCCATGCTCAGAGCCCCAGTCTTTGCAGCACTGCAGGTTGGCAGTGTCCAACCCTCTGCACACCGGGAGGAAGGAGCTGACGTGACCTTGGTGTTATGGACAGGTTGGTGAAACAGAGGCACGCTCGTCTTCAGACTTATAGCCCCTTTGCCTTGGAAAGCTGGTGAGCGAGGGGCTCAGTGAGACTCACTAATTTATTATACAATCAATTAAGTGAGCGAGATGAATTGAATTCCATCAGATAACGCCAGGAGTACCCAATGGAGCTGGGAAATGATGGGCACGTTTTGAAACGATCGGCCTGTGAGATGATCCTTAGTGCCTGGTTATTGACCCTTACATCTTGTCGAGCTCTGTACCAAGAAAATAGGTTTCCTTGTTGCTCAAAGCGATGGTGAGCGAGGGGACGTGTATTGACCCTTTCCATGGTGTTTAGCTGCTGCAATGGGCTTTCCATTTATAGCTCCGCGAGCAGCGGTGAAGGGGAGATTATGTTGCAACGAAGCTTAAATGGAGAAAAGAACCGAAGAACCGATCCTGCTAAGTGCCAAAGGTGCTTTGAAAGATGCTTAATGGTGCTGAATTATTCATTGAGCTGGCTGGGCAAACTGACTTTGCAGAAGGAAATAAATGAGGGCACTGGAAGGTGAATTTCAAACAACAAATGCGTAAGTGTCACAGATTTAAGAATCTGATCCAGGGTCCCATTCTTTAAGAGTCCCCTGTGTGCTGCTGGTGTGAGCCCTTCATAAGGGCAAGACCACTTCAGAACCCATAGAAACAGAAGGACATTTCAAGGATCCACAGAAAGCATCATCAGACCTGTCCATGTTCTTATGTGTCCCTTGGGGGAAGGAACCAAAGCCTCCCGTTCAGCGGGTTAAGATCTGAACCTCGTCCTGGGACAGCGTGAGCCCTGCTATTTGCTCGTGCATCGTTCCCGTGCTGCAGTGCAGCTCAGCTGGGGAGAGCTGTGGCCACGCAAGGGCCTGATGTTGCCCAGGGTAAGCCCAAGGGATGAGCTTGGTCCACAGGCTCAGAGCCCTGCCTAGGCTCTGGTTTGAGCCCTGCCTGGGCAGGCAGAGCTGTGAGCAGGAAGGAAACATGCACAGATGAGCCCTGAACCTCAGGAGCTTGCATTTTCCCAGGAGCAAGTTATGGTCCTTGCACCCCAAATTTGGGATTTGCGCCTCTGTGAGAACTTCAGAATATCCGACGGGTGCTGTATCTTGTCAGTAGTTGGAAGGTTATGAATATTCAGTCTTACTTTGCCATCATTGGTCTCCCTTCCTCAGTGAGAAACCCTAGGAAATGGCTGGAGTCAGTGCCTGTTAGTGCCTGTTAGTTCATTGTAGTTAATCCCGACAACTGCAAAGGTATTTGAAAAAATCGGATCACTGAAAAAGGCTCTTTAGTGGAATTTTATTTTGCCCCTTTTTTTTTTTTCTTTACTTTAACAAGATTTAGCTAGGGAAGTATCACTCTTTTTGGAAAGGTGGCAATGCAGTCCTCTTACCTTCTGCACCTGCAGGATTTCAGTTTTGCTGTGACAAAGTGAAAAATCTGGAAAAAGCTGAGGTACCCCCATGCATTCCCTTAGCATATTTCAAACCACAATGAGAAGGAAGAGGATGTAAATATTTGCTGAAATTTTGTATTCTTGGAGGGCACCAAGGGATCAGCATTTGGATAATCTAAATTACAAGAGAAATCAAGGGAATAGTAGCCGACTTTGAAAGACTGAATTGCTAGATATGTTTCTTAACATGCACAAATTGCTCCCTCATTTCACAAGGAAAAAAGTGCTCTATGCTGATGATTGTTTTAGATATTATTTTGGTTGCAGTGTCTGGAGGCCCCGTCAAGATCAGGACGTTGTGGTAGCTGATACGCAAGCACACAGTCAGATTCCTCTCCTTGGAGAGTTTGCTGTGTGAATTTCCATCTAAGCAGGGTTCTTTAATGCATGAGATCAGCAAACGCCACCGTTTTGTGTTGGCTGAGGGTCAAGCTTCGTTACTTGTTGTCCTCTCTTTTTATTTTTCAGTCCCTCCATCCCCTTGGTTGACATCTGCTCTTTTCTTTTCTCAAAAGCAAAGTCTTTCCTCTGGATTCCTCTCTCCTAGACCATCCCCCAGGTAGATGCCCCACCGCAAGGCTCCCATGGGTCCCCCCACAACCAGTGCTGGGCAGCACGTGGAGCAGCTCTTGGCTCTGGGGCTCCTTGGGAGCAGCTCCATGAAGAGGCACCTGGAGTCCTGGTTGACACCAAGTTAGCCATGAGGCAGCAGAGTGCCCTCGTGGCCAAGAAGGCCAATGGGTCCCTGGCTCCATCAGGAAGATGTTGCCAGCAGGGCAGGGAGGGGATCCTGCCCCTCTGCTCAGCTCTAGGGAGGCCAAACCTGGAGTATTGGGGGCAGCTCTGGGCTTCCCAGGACAAGAGGGATGTGGAGCTTCTAGAGAGGGTCTAGTGGAGGGCAACAAAGATGGTTAAGGGACTGGAGCATCTCTCGTACAAGGAGAGACTAAGAAGTGATCTGGGCCTCTTTAGCTTGGAGAAGAGAAGGTTGAGAGGGGATCTGGTGAAGATCTGGTGTACATAGAGGGTGAATGTAGGGAGGAGGGGGCCAAACTCTTCTCAGTGGTGGCCAGTGACAGGACAAGGGGCAATGGGGACAAGCTGAAACCCAGGCAGTTTCATCTCCATGTGAGGAAGAACTTGTGTAGCTTGAGGGTGCCCAAGCCCTGGCCCAGGCTGCCCAGGGAGGCTGGGGAGGCTCCTGCTCTGGAGATCTTCCAAACCCACCTGAACACGCCTGAACCCACCTAAACACACCTGAACATGCTCCTCGACCAGCCCAGGGTTTTTCCTTGCCACACACCATAGACTTCCCCATGCAATGGCCTCAACACTGCACCCGTTGTGTTCAAGGCAAGAGCTCCCACCAGCAGCTCCAGCACGTCTGACGATCATCCCCGTTTCGCTCAGGAGGCACAGGCCTTGTTTACTCTTCTCTTTAATAACACAGATGGTTTTAATAGTTCTCTGCGTTCGCCCCCAGTTCTTCCTCCGAGTCGCTAGCCCGTTTAATGCTTTCGTCTAAGTGATGGCTTTGTCATTTAATCTCATTAAAACTTCTCTCCATTGAACAAGTGAGCTGCTTATCAGACCGTAAGCCTCATCTCCCATTTGTAATTAATTTGTTACGTGCCTCCTACAAATTGGCAGCGCTAGATCATGGCATCGTTCTCAAGGTCACTGATACGCAGCACGAGGTAAACACCCGTGGTGCTGGTGCTCCCTACCCTCCCAGCCTCCTCCTTCCTCCCCTCCTGGCCACTCACTCTGATTTTATTGACAGATTTCTCCCCCTCGCTGAGCCAATTTCTGATGCATTTGGGCTGTGTCCTGCCCAGTGTCCTCCCCTGTGTGACTTTGCAAATCAATCTCCTGCATTGGCTGGCAGCAGATTTTTCTGCTGCCCTCCAGACTCACCTGCACTGATTTCTGCTCGTCATAGCTCACTCATATTTGGTCCAAGGGCTTAGGAATATTGTCCTCGCCTTGCTGAGCTGCACATCTGCACATCTTTAGGAGCTGTGTCCTCTTGGGCCCAGGGGTGGGCAAGGGGCTGCTGAGCATCTCACCTTCGGTCTATAGGTGTGAGTGGACAGTAAGGGCTTGCTCCTCAATGGCATGAAAGAACTAAGCCACAAACCACTCTGGTGATCTCATATCTGTATTAAAAAAGTAGAAAATAACAAAAAAAAATCCAGGATCATCACAGTGGGTGGAATGAAGGAAGAAAGCAAGGTGAAAGGGAAGAAAGAAGTGAAAATCAGCACAAAATTTCCCTGCTCCCTGTGGTTCCTTGTGGGCTGCAGCACCACAGGAGCCTGTGCTTCTAGTCTGGATATAGAGGTATTTATTGCTTATAAATTTGCTGGATTAAAACCCCTTTTTTTAGCAATGAATTTCAGGATAGAAAAAGCAATAATGCTATTTTTGCTCATATTGGCCATTTGCTTGTTGGGATTTTTTGGCCTGGAGTTACCTGTGCGCTCATGGCACCTCCCCACCGCTGTCTTACCAAAAATCTTGCTTTTGCCTAGTGGAAATCTTAAAAATTGCAGCTGTTACTGGAGTTTGTTCCTCTTTGCAGTGACCTCTTCCCTAGAGCCAGCAGGAAATCAAAGCTAAATCCCTTTGTGTTCCCTGGTAGATTTATCCTTATCTCCTATCTTTTCGTGTTGGGATGTTGTAGCTGACCAACTCCAGCTGATCTGACCCTTTTTCTCCATGTTTGCTGCTTCACTCCTGAAAGTCCTCTGCCAAACTTAAGTAATAGATGCACAAAGGGTATCATTAGACCATGGTATCAGTGGTCAATACGATATTGATCACAGTAGTCAGAAATTCAGCATTCAGGCAGCTATAATCAACAGCTCCCAATCCATTCCACAGAGCTGCATGGAGGAAGTCTCGCCAGCAGTGAAAATTCAAGCTTCTTTTCCTTCCCAACTGAGTCTGCAAATATCTTTTGTAAGTGCTAGTTTTTGTTCATGCACCTATTTTTTCCCCCCTCTAGTGCCCTAGAAAGGAAAAACAAAACTGGTGAGAAATGCTGCTGCCTCTCGGGAGACGCCAGACTGCTACCAAACGGGCACCGTGTCCTCTGCAGCGGGAGCAAACGCAGGATGGATTTTGTTTGCTCACGTTATTGGCACACACAGATGGCCCCACCACCTTGGTGGGTGTGAGCACCAGGGGCTTCAGTAGGTTGAGCTCCAAAACAGCTGTGCAGCTGCCTTCAAGTTGCTGACTGCAACATTTTGGGTAAAAAGCAGCTCTTATCTAAGCAGAATACAGGGAGGAAGGGGCCAAACTCTTCTTGGTGGTGGCCAGTGAAAGGACAAGGGGGAACTTCTTCACTGTGAGGGTGCCCGAGCCCTGGTACAGGCTGCCCAGGTAGGCTAGGGAGTCTCCTTCTCTGTAGGTCTTCAGAACCCTCCTGGATGCCGCCCTGTTCTCTGGGTGTCCCTGCTGGAGCAGGGGGTTGGACTTGATGATCTCTGCAGGTCCCTTCCAACCTCAACCATCCTGTGATTCTGTCTCTGGCTCTGTGGCAAGAACACAATTGGCAACGGGCTTGCAAACTGCTAGGAACTGGATATAGTGTCTGGATATAGTTCTCTCTAAAGATGCTGGCTAATAGGGTAATGTTGTGTTTAAGCTTATAGCCCTACACAGAGAGTTTCTGCTCCAGGGACTTGTTAATAAGACTGACTACAGGCGGCTGTGCCCTGAGAGCAGCACCAGGTTTGCATCGACCGATAAACCCTTCATTTTTCAGCAAGGCAAGTCATTATTTCAGTCTGTCTCTGCAACGCTCCCCTCCAAAGCGTGCTGAAAAAAAAAAATTAATCCATTTATATAACCCCCTTTGTGTGCTGCGCTGCCATTCTCTCTGCTCACACAGCCACTATGCCGATGTGATCAACAAAAGAGCAAGAATCATCTTATTGGGCACAACACCCATCTGCTCCGAGAACGAGCCTGGGCTCAGCTGCCCTTAGCAGGGATGCGTTTGCTCCCCGAACCCTAAAATCCCCAGTGCAACCCTGAGTATCAGATATCTACCGTCAAAAGGCTTTTTTTTTTTCTTTCATTTCAATTTTCTTTTATTTTTAATGATCCGTTTGTCTCTTCAGACTCGGGAGCAGGCAGTGCAGCCGGCTCTGATTTGCAGCCGCGGGCTGCCCGTCCCCTCCTCTGCTTCCATGGAAACACGTGTTGGATGAGGGGAAACCAAGCAGAGCCTTAAAGAGATGATTCCCAAAATACATGCTGCTCCTTGCAATTACCTCCTGCTTGCACAAAACGCGAGCTGAGGGGGAAGCCCCTTGGGGGGACAGTTTCTCAAGGTGCTTGGCTGCTGAGTCTTCAAAGTGATGGATGCACCACAAGGTCTCACCTCTGTAATTCCTGGCTTGAAGTCGTCTTCCCTGGTGGCTATTTTGAGTCTTTCGTTGTCTCCTGAAGCCGCTCGGGCCAATCTCTGCTGCCTTCTCCTGTCCCCTCGTGGTCACGGGGGTGTTTTGAGGCTCACTGAGATATTTCAAAGCTGCCTTGGAAAGGTGGCGGGGGATCCATGAGCAGCAGCCTTTTCTCATCCTCCATCACTTGCAAAGCATTCAAATTCTGAAGGCTGCTTCTGCAAGCAGCAACGTGAGGGTAAAAAGGAGCAGAAACCTGCCTGAAAGCGAAGACAAACCATCTTTCACATTTCCAAGGCCAGGAAGCCTTGGCCTCGCAGCAAAGCCCGAGCTGAGGCACGGAGAGATAAAAACCAACATCGCTCCGCGTGCGCGGCAGCCCTGCGAGATCCCGGCTGCCGGGAGCCAGCGCTGATCGTTTCGCTTTGGGCAAAGGAGCTGAAGGGCTCCAGAGCTGCAGGGACTGCAAAGTGAGGGGCACGGATACAAGCTGCCTAAGCGGGAGGCCGAAATCCCCGGCACTGGGCTGAGCAGACGTGCCAGGAGAGGAGGGCACGGGGCTGCTCTGCCTCCCTGTGGGTCTCGCCGCGGCTCTGGAGCAGAACCGCATTCCCCAGGGCTCTGCTTCTCCTTGTGCCCCTCTGGCTGGAGCATCATGTGGGAATGGGCAGCGGATCCCCCTTCCCCAGATAAGTAGGTCTCACCTGCAGGGTTGCAAGCCGTGGAAAACAAGCGCCTGCCGAGCATCCCGGCTATATTTATCCGCGTCTCGGCAGCTGCGGTTCGTGGGAAACTTTGATCACTTCAGACGTCAGGCAACCTGGAAAAAAAAGAGGAAGGGAAGAAAACAAACAGCTAGAAAACACGTTTTTTTGGAAGAGCTGGTGGGTGCTGTTTCCAAAACGAAGTTCCCCTCATCTCTCTGCTGGACCAGCTCATCTAGAGAGGGTCTCGGCCTCGAGCTTTCCGCAGAGCTGGGGGCTCTCAGAGGCCAAGGTCTTCAGAGCCCAATCCCACAGGTGCTGGGAGACCAGCAGGGCTCAAAAACCTGCCAGGGGTTCAGCAGCAGCTTGGACATCCTGTGAAAAACAAGGTCCCTCCAAAACAATGTTCTGTATTTTGCTTTTGTTGTTATTTTTAATCTGATTGTATTTAAAGAAATCGTATTTTCTTGGATTTAACTGTAATCTAAAAATAACGTCTTACCATTGTAAGACATTTCCATTGCCAATGCCGGACGTTTTCTCTCTGATTCATTTGCAAGACATTAATTTTAAGTATCCGGCACATGATAGGCAAAGTCTTAGATGGGACACAAGGATACTCTGCTTTTGTTTCCTGCCTGCCTGGATGTATTTATTTGGAATCGGGTATCTGACGCAGCTACCAGTACAAAGGGATATTTGGTGGCACTGGTGCCAGCCAGAGATTTGCAGCAACACCCCAAATTCTTGAATATTTGCAAGGAGTGAAACGCATGAGGAAAGCAGTTCCAAACTCCAGCAGACCTTTTGCAACGCTCGCCCAGTCCTAGATGACTTATTTTCTTTAAAATCCCACTGTTTCTGCAAAAGCCCAGCCTGTTGCAAGGGAGTTCACTATCCATACAGCAAATACAGTCTGATTTTCTCCCACCTCGCCTTGTTCATAGACTGCTATAGGGGGAGGCTTATTTCTGAATCCCTCCCTATCTATAGCATAACTGAAATTACTGCTGCTGCTGCTGGATCCCTGCCCCATCCATCACCGAAGCAGAGTGGTTGAATGTCCTGCAATACGAGGAAAACAATTCCCCTAATTCAGTTTTGCCCAGTGAGCCTTCCTGGTGGTTATTAATTGATAAAGATGTCAAAATAATCCCAGTTAAACCCTGTTTTAAACATGTGCTTCCATTTGCTCTACCTCTCGTTCCACTGAGCTCGACCGTCCTCATGGAAGCCTTGGAGAGCATCAGGGCTAAATATTTTGGCATATCTGGGAGCTGAGGCTTCCATGGAGTAACAGAGACTTTCTTCCTGCTCTTTTCCATTTTGAGGCACGTTTGGGGACGTTTGCTTTGCATTCCTACAGGAGGTGGATGCTCTGCCCAGTCCTGCTCTTCCACCTTTTGTCTTTTTGGGGCAATTTCTCCTTTTATTAGCTTTCTTATTCTAAGATGGACCCGGATCCATCTCCAGTGGCAGCTGCCAGGGTGATGGTGACCTCTGCCATAAAGTCACATATGAGGGGGAAAATGTTGAGGTGCCCCAAAGGGTGAGCCCTGCTTGGCTGATACCAAGTTTCCATTCCAAATTCTGCTATGTGTACTGCTAATATCTTACCCTATTCAATTTTTTTTCTATCATATTATAGCACTGCCTAAGATATCACCGCATCCCTCTCTGCAGCTCATATTTTTAAGGAAATCATTGTGACAGGGCTGAGAGGAGAGGAGTCGTCACCATTTTGCAGTGGGGAACTGGAGACAAGAGGCTTTCCCCACGCCCACAGCCATCCCAGGGCTCACGGCCTGCCCTTTTTTGGAGGGGAACAATCAGGAAAATTGATATTTCAGCCAAAACTCACGGTGGTTTCATGGTAGTAACATGCAGCTCTGAATTCAGTAGACCTTCTAGTTTGGTCTTCTAAACTCAGCGTCATCTTGCTCGTGTATGTTTAATCCTGTGGCCTTCAGAAAAGAAGCAAAATCTCTTTCCTTTTAGAATAGAAAATAGAAAAGAATAGAAAATCCATTCTTTTCCAGACAGTCAGATTCAGGGATCTGTTTTTTTTCTGCTTTCCTCCTTGTGACCGTTTTCATATATGCGTGTATTGAATACCTGGTTGTAAGGGCGATGGGTGGAGGTCCCTACCGGGCTTTTCTTCCAGGCTGTGTCCTGAAATACCCCCCACATTTATTTCCCTGTGCATTTCCCCAGCAAATGCAATTCCGAGCGCTTTCCAGGCAACACTTTTGATGCATCATTTCCTGATCTCGTTCCTTTTGCCCTCGGGGCCCATAATAAGATGGAGAAACCAGAGCACTATCTTCAGCATCCAGAGGGGTTTCCTGCACACAGTGCTCGTCTTGGCTCTCACCGGAGCCTGGATCACGCTCCGTCTTTGCCGTCAGCCTCGTGCTGACAGCCGTGCTTTACATCCCAGTGTTTTTAAATCCTTCACTGCTGATTTTTTGTTCCCCTTTAGCCAGTTTCATCCTCTCCTTCCCCAGCCACACGTTTGTGGGGATGAGCCCTCCCTGTCGCTGACGGCACCTCTGCGGCGCCTGTTGCGGGAGCCACCGGTTGTTGCCTTCCCGGAAAAGTGCTGGTTGCCATGACGATCATGGGCTGTGGAGCCCCGGAGCCTGTACCCGGCACCACTGGGAATTGACCCTCCCGGCCCTGTGGTGGGACAGGGAGACGTAGGGGTGTCAATGCTGAGGGTCTTTCAACTTTTCTTGGAGGGGCTGCGAGACAACAACTTGCAAGGAGCAGGGATGGGGCCTGGTCTCCTCTCAGGTGCTCCACACAGCCTGGTTTGGTCCAGCAGGAGAGTGCAGGAGCCAAGGAGAGGGTGGAAACGGGGCAAACTGGAGCCCTGTGATGCCCCTGAGCTCCCCAGCTGCCCAGGAGGCTGGTGGCTCCTCTGCAGAAGCAGCCTCAGACCCTCGAGCCTCTGCCCACAGGCTGTTGGTTTAACCCACCCTCAAACCAGGTGCCCCAACCCCTGGATCAGCACCCGGAGCTCCCAACTTTGGGCTGGATAACCATTTCCAAGGGGAAAGCAGTCCCGATTCTTTACAGTCTTGCTTGATCTCCACTACTTTAGGAATGAGAGCCGTCAATGCTCACATGCAAGATGAGTTGTGAGGATGCAGGAGGCTCCTTTGCTGGCCTGGTGGGATGTTTTGCTGGGTGCTGCAGAACTAAAGCAGAAAAGCAGATGGTGCCCCACATTTAAGTAGACCAAGCATACCCAGAGACCTAAGAGATGATTCCCAAAGCCACGGAGGAAGCCTGTGGTGGGAAGAACTGAAAAGAGCTCTCCTGAGGCCCCACCATGCTTTGGTGTCAGGAGCACTTTTCATTTTGTCTTCCAGTCCATAACGAAGATCAGTTAATGAAATGGGATTATTGATGCCAGCTGCAACACCAGCACCGTTGTAAAGGTGACAGATTTGGCAGCACAGGCTGAAAAGTGGCAGTCCTGAAGCTGGGGATAGGTTGGGAGTGCTGAAATGCTAGTGCTATAAGAGACACTCCAGTGGGGAGATGTCAGACAGACTTGTGGGGTCCTGTGAGCCTCAGCAGCCCATATCTTAAAGAAGGAATGAAAATGTACCAGCTACAGCCCCCGCAAAGGACAGAAACACCCAATCTAAAGGTTTCCACCATCTGAATGCAGTCCCACTGGAAGGAATCAAAAGACTTTTCTAGGTCAATGGCAGGAATAGAGCCTTCATTTTTATTATTCTTACACTTCAAAAATAACATTAAAGAACCTGAAGAAATTATCCACCACTGAAGAGCCAGGAGCAAAGCCAGATTGTATCTTACCTGCTGTCTCCTGCGTTAGTTAATGAGCTCAAATGGGATTGTGGAAGTGCCTGATATCTCTAGGATGGCCGGAGAAGAGGATCCTTGCCAAGCTCAGGTTTCCTGAGGGATCGCCCTGAGGACTCCCTCCTTACAGCATCTTCACGCCAGGTCCCATCTCCCTCATGCCACATGAAGGTGAAGTGGCCACACTAGGTCTAGATCCCACCAGTTTTCACTGGCAAGAAGAAATAGGTAGTTCTGGCTTCTTCAGGATGCGCAGAGTAATGGAAAGCTGATGTCCTTCATCCTGCACATCAGCACCTGATGCACTGGAATGGAAAACTGCTTTCTAATAGCAGGGCCAGCTTTAGGATTTCCCACAAAATGGCTCATTTAACAGGACTCGAAGGCCTCCTCGTTGCCAGGAAGGGAAGCAAGTGCAAATTTCACCTGATTCGATTCCTTCACCCACTCATTTGACTCATATCACATGGTTATCACCTAAGACTCATGACAAGCTGAAGCTTTGAGCGAAAGTGCTCATGAAAAACACTTCTGTTGAGCAGAAAGTGAAACAGAGGCAGCTGAGCAGAAGCTTAGCAACACATCTCAAAACACAGTTCTTGTCCCCGTGAACAACCCAAATATTTTGATGGATAATTTAAAAAAAAAAAAAAAAGTCTTCTAAACCCAGGCATTTCAAGACTTCTAAAAGAAATCACAAGGGAGCTAGGACACTATGTGATGTTACATGCTGGGACATGGGATTTGTTTTCTTACGAGTACTGGATCCAGACTTAAATTGCATCAAGCTAAGACACTGTTGTCTTTTTACCAGTTTATTGATTCTTTCTATAGCCCAGGGATGTGAGAAATAAAGAAATTCACTCCCATCCTACATCTCCTAAGGCCCCAAACGTTCAAGGCAAGAGGCAGCAAGGACAAAGCTGTCTGTGGCACCTAGACCATAGACAGTGATGAACCTGCAATGGCCTTGGTGTCTCTGAAACTGGTCTAGTGCATGGTGAGCTGATCTGCAGCCCTGGAAAACACGTTGTGTAAGAGCCAGCACAGGAGAGCATGAGGGCACTGGCCACCACTGAGAAGAGTTTGGCCCCTTTGTCCCTACATTCACCCTTTATGTACACCAGATCTTCCCCAGATTCCCTCTCAACCTTCTCTTCTCCAAGCTAAAGAGGCCCAGCTCACTTCTTAGTCTCTCCTTATATGAGAGATGCTCCAGTCCCTTAATCATCTTTGTTGCCCTCTGCTGGACCCTCTCTAGAAGATCCACATCCCTCTTATACTGGGCAGCCCAGAACTATCACCGATAATCCAGGTAAATGGAGTAAATGGCGGGATCCTGCAGCCCTGAGCTGCAGACCTGCCACTGTCCTCAGTGTGTCCCACAGAGCATTGGCATGGAGTGATGCTGAGCTACGCTCTGAAGAAAATAATCCTTTGGAAGGGTCTTCTGCACTTGGGGCAGAACTAGCGACAATTTTAGCTCCATCTCTGAACTTCTTGACATTAAATGTTCTTTGAATGATGGTTTCTCCCCATGTCCTACAGCAGGACTGTTCAATGACAGCCCTCCAGTTAAAGGCAGTGTGGGATCTTCTTGTCCTAGGATGTGCTGGATGCTTCTGAGCCCCTGCAGACTGTCAGGTGGTTTCAAGACCCTTAAATGCTGCTGCCTCTGACTAATTGCTAATTCTGCTTGTAGAAGAACATTTCTTATGGATGACCATCTTAGTCCTGGATCCATGTGTTTTTGGCAGGGATTTTGTTAAGAGTTTTTATGCAGCTTAAAGCTGGGCGCTTCCTATGTCCATTGCCTGGCCCAGCTCTGGGAAGCTCCACTGGAAAAGTTAGTGTAGGCTGGAAGATGTTCCTATCCCGTTCCCCCTTTATAAATAGATATATAGCTCTCTCTTTATAAATATAAATAAATAAATAAAATCTCTTAGCTCCACTTCTGTTCCAGCTTTAGCATGAATGTATTGTTCTTGTTATGACCAACAAAATGATGAGTTTTAGTTCTTCTGCATTAAAATAGCTCTGAAGTGGCGTGTGAGGACCCAACTACATGGGTCTGAAGAGACGTTTTTTGAAAATTAAGTGTGGATTTAAGCAGGAAAAAAAAACTCAGTAATGGGATTGCTTGGGTACCTTGTGGACGTAGGCTGAGATCTGAAGGCTGGGACTAGGAAAATCCCTGCCAGCAGGGAAGGGATGAAGTTGTCACCACTTTCACACACCAGTGGAGTATGAAGTGTCCATGGAGCTCTCCTCTATCCAAGGGATGTCCTTCATAGCTGCCTAGAGGTGGGGACTGCAGTGACATGAGCAGCCTTTATGCCTTGGCACTGCTCTGTTGCTGATGGTCTATGTGCCATCGCTGTAGACCTCACCAATGGACGGGCCAATTTGGAGGCATCTTTGCTTCTTCCCAAGGACTCCAGGACTGAGCAGCTTCCCAGTGGGAAGTTGCTGCTTTATATGCACTGCTTGTGAAATTCCTTGTACTCCAACCCACATGGGAGGGCAAAAAGCATCAACATGGTACCTTCTGCTCTTGCAAAGGATCTAAACCAGTCAATCCACAGTGAGAAACCAACCCGTGCCAGCTCCCTCTTCCCTTTTTAATGAAGCCAGGGAGCTCACAAAATCATCCACACTCATAACATTGTTTGCAGCTTGTTCAGTCTTCCTCTACGCAATGCCAGTCGAAGCCAGTTATGCACCAATTAGTTAATTATTTCCCTGTTAGGGCTGCAGATGGTGGATCTAAGCCTGGATGGAGCGAGTCTTCTAAGGAATTTCACAAAATGACTTTGAAACATCAACAGTGGCTTTTGGTTTTAGCATTTCTCGCTGAGTTTCCTAGGTAAAGGCTAAGGTCTAACTTAAATTCTGTCTTTCTTCCATGAGATGAGTTACCGAGGGAAGGGTAAGTGACTTGGTGCTGCCAGGTGGAGGAGATCTCTGTTAACGCAGGCATCAAATACCTCGAGCTTTGGGGCCAAAAAGAGCAGAAGAGGTTCAAGCTCAGTTCCTCTTGCTGATCTCTGTGTGGCTGCCTGTGTTTGCTTGCATAAAATACAACTAAGCTCAATATAATGCAGCTAAAGGGAAAATATTTAATGTGGTAGCATGGCCTAAGGGATTAAATGCAGCTCCACGGTAGTGGTTGTGGGGCAGATGGTGACTTGGCTGGGGCTGAAATGCTGAATTTGGGGTTGCTTTTTGTGAAATGGGGTGACTTCCCTGGGAGACTTTTTGTGATGGACCAAAAAAAAAAAAAAAAACCCACAAAAAAAACCCATAAAAGGCAACAGGGCTGCATGAATTTGGGCCATCATCTTTTTCCCCAGTATTTGTCACGTAAGTACATGGTACATGGTGCTTAATTTTCATACCCGTGAAGGAGGCTTTTGGTGGGTTCCTGATGGGGAAACTGAGGCAGGGGACGTGTAACATGGGGGCCGATTGCTGGTCCTAACTAAACCCAACCTTTAGCGGCCTCTCCGGGAGCGCAGCCGCGGTGGGGATCCGTCCAGCCTTGCACAGACACCTGCTCTGCCATTTGCTTGTGTCTCTGGGGCAGTTTTGGGGGAAAAAATGGCAAGGCAGGTGTTGCTCCAAAGCCAGGTCCTGCCCTGGGGCAGGGGGGTGGGAAGGGT
>JAVCKT010028230.1:20029-44337 GCA_032273925.1 Rhynchotus rufescens | reverse complement strand
CTCCCCACCTACTGGACTTTAGTTCACTCTATTGGTTCACTCATTCTCAGATCACATTAACTTTCTTTCTCTCTCTCTCTCTCCCCTTCCTTCCTTCCTTCCTTCCTCCCTCCCTCCCTCCCTCCCTCCCTTCTCCACAAGTGCTGCTAATACACTACCTGCAATGGGTATTCATTCTATGAGATCAGCCTAGGACTAGCATGGGGAGGTTGGGGGGGGAAAAAAAAGGAAAAAAAATCACTAAAATGTTTAATGTGGTTGTCAGGTCCTCAGCACTGATTACTTTGCTCTGCCAGGCTGCTATTAATTTGCTGTAATTGCTTATGTAAACATAACTTGAATAGCCCATGGAAGAGCTTCTTGCTCCTTTGACTATTGCTGTTACTTAGAAAGACCAGAGAGCTAAGTTAGTCCACTGAAAAGTAAGGAATCATTGAGGCTGAATGAACCATTCCTCCAAGAGGAATGAACCTCTGGAGATCATCTAGTCCAACCTCGCTGCGTAACAGCATTTACCTACAGCATGTTGCACGGCATAATGTGCTGGTGGGTTTTGAACATCTCCAGAGAAGGAGCCTCCATAACCTCTCTGGGCAGCCTCAGGATTTCCAGGGCTCTGTCACCCTCATAGTCAAGAAGTTTTTCCTCAAATTCAGGTAGAACTGCTTGAATTTTAGTTTGTAGCCATTGCCTCTTGACCTATCCTTGGACCTCACTGAAATTAGTATGGCTCCATCCCCTTGACACATTCCCTTAAGATATTTGTACACGCTGATAAGCTCCCCTCCCAATCTTCTCTTCTCTAGGCTAAACAATCCCAGCTCTCTTGGCCTCTTCTTATAGGAGAGACACTGCAGTCCCCTAGTCATGCTCATAGCCCGCCACAGAATAGCCATCAAACAGATTCTACCTCTCTTTTACCAAATTCGAAGTTAAAATAAAAGAAACATCCATTAAGCATAAGCTGAAACAAGTTCTGTACAAGAACTGAGTAGTGAATTAACTGAGAATACACAATACCTGCTGATATCCCATTGCTCTCCTGGATTTCCTAAGTGAGCAGATCTGTCTGATATTGCTGGCAGTTTGAAAATACAGCTGCCCATGGGATTTCACTTAGTTATAGCAAGCAGTAGAGCTGTAGGACTTGATCCGAGCAAGGGCTTCTTCAAGGACTGACTGTGATGTTATTACCTAGAGGTGAATATGTCTGCAGAAGAGCAGTGCAAAGAGCAAAACAATGCACGAAGACCCTTTCCATGCTGTTGGCCTAGCTGAGTGCAGCAGTCACTCCAGTGAGGAGTAATACTGCACCCCAGCACACTGATAAGCAGTCACTGCATCGTTGCTAGAGTCCCAATATGGAAAAAAATACTTAGCTTGAAACATTAAACTATAAGATGGCAGAAGCATCACTAGACAGGCACAACGGGGCTCTTTGAGATGCTCTGAATCATACTGCAGTCCACTTAAAGAAATTCTTGAATTCCCACTGATTTGGGGTCAAACTTTTGGAAAAAACTTGGGCAACTGCTGTAAGGTATTTTTACAAGTCTTGCTTCAGATGAGATTATCAGAGTGTCTTCATTGCTTCACAAGCTTTAAGATCTTCCTCATGCAATGTATTTGCCATTGCATTGCCTTAAGGAAGTTAAAAAGCCCTTACCTTTTCTGTAAAGAGAGGTATTCATTCTCAGGGGAAAAAAAAAAAGTAACATATTTTACATTTGTTTAAAATCATTTTGATTTAAAAAGCTAGATTGGCTCATTTCTGCAGGTACATTTTTAAGGCCAGCAAACTGCTTCAGTCCTTCATAAATACATTGCAGTATATGGTTAAATCTGAGCTTCCTCAGGAAGGCTGCTCTGAAGAAAATTTTAGCAGAACTGCCATAACATTACACCATAACATTAAACTTAAAACAAAACCCCACAACTTTTTAAAGTACATTTGAACCAGGATATCTCATCAATTGTTTGCTTTGTAAAACAGATGTATAATAGAAATAAATACACATAAAATGATGTCAGTCTCCATACTTATGTCAGTCTCTACATTTGTAAACATTTAGATTTTATTGTGATGGTTTTCCAAGACTGTGTTTATACTTTCTGTTGATTTTCGTGCTATGATCTATACGTTTTTATTATTGCATACTATGCCCAAACTAAAGAGACACAATTCAGTACTTAATAGCTAATGCTCTTTAAAAACTAAAATAGCAGTCCTTGTGACTCTGTTCAAAATATCCCTACTTCTGCTCAAATAGAATAGGATGGGAGATGATACAATTGCAGCTTCTCTGCGTGGCAAAAGGCAACAGAGACAATTCTGGTTGTCTGTGGGTGTCTCTACATATAACATGGTTTCATACACTGATGTGATACTGCTTCTTTATTCTCTAACTCTCCCCATTCATTTGCAAAGGAGGTGCACATTAAAATAACCAAGCATTATTCCACTGAAAAGGTTCTTTCCTCAAAGAATAAAGAAAACTAGAAAAGTTGAGCAATATAACAATAGAGAAAATGCCATGTAACTTCAGATGTGAACGTGAATTTACAGCCTTCTTCTCCGTGTCTGCCTTTCATAACAGCAGCATCAGTCTTGTTCTCCTTTTAAATTAGCCTATTATTGCTTGTGTTAATGTGCATCGGTCCCAGTCAGGGGCTTAGTGTCTCAGGCCTTGGCCAAAGCCAAGGCTACCTTCCTGGCCTTGAACAACTCACCGGAGACCTCAGCTTGTGTAAGCGCCGCGACGGGAGTCGCACAGGGAATGTGAGTAACAGGAGCACGGCCCTCACCCACACGTACGCTTGTAAAATTAGCTCTAAATTAAGACGAAATGCCACGAAGTGCTGTGACAACTGAACGCAGGGAGTGTGGCAGGGCGGATGAGGTGAGTGACGCCCCGGCAAGGCCCATGGAGGACACTGGCCCAGGGTGCTGCTGAGGCCTCTGCCTCTGTCCCCCGTGGCTGGCTCGGGGTGTAGCTGTTCCCACCGAGCTGCCGCACCGGGTACTCGAATAAACACATAGCAGTGAGCTGATGTGACAGGCATGAAAAGGCCCTCAAAGTGAGGATAAAGCTTTGGCAATGCATTGTGGTGGGGAAACCCACAGGATGTAACAGTGCGGGATCTCTGCCTGCTTGCCCGAGACACTCAAAACCAGATTTGACCCTGGTGACTTGTTTGATTCTTTCACCCTGGTGACTTGTTAACTGTGCACAGATCTGGAGAGATCATTCCTCAAACACTAGTCAGGAGCTGCTTTGATGCCTCTGCTCACTGAAATGGGAGTGAGCACTGGAGCACTGGAACAGCACTTTTAGCCCTGGAACAGGCTGCCAAGAGAGGTTGTGGAGTCTCCTTCTCCGGAGACCTTCAAGACCCTCTTGGACGCAGCCCTGTGATCCTGCATGTGCAGGGGGTTGGACTAGATGGTCACTAGAGGTCCCTTCCAACCTTAAGGATTCAATGATTCTATGAGTGTTCAACCTTTGCAAGGCTCTGGACACCCATATTAAGGCATCAGTCTCAAACAGAATCCTGTCGACTTAGCCAGAGTGTTTTTGACAACTGAATTCTGTAGGACAAACAACAAGAAACATCCTTGTTGAGGCTTTACCTTCCCCTCTGCTTGAAGGGCTGTGGCAACTAGTAGTGAGTTATTCACAGAAAAAAAAATACTGTAAATAGTTATCACACAAAAAATAACAGGCTTCCTTACTTTTTAGCAATTCTACAAAATGTGTAGAATTTATTCCTCCTTTCCTTTTATCCATGCTGAATGGCAGTTGTGTTTATGTAGTGCCTCTCCACTGAAACAGTCCACTGTCACGAAGCCTCAAAAATCCAACTGTAGGTAGAAAGCTGCTATGCTGAGACTGGCACCAGCCTGACCCTGGCTGGCTGTTTATATTCCCCCATGCATCTATACCATCTGCTATTTTCCTTCAGTTATGCCAAGATGATCCATCATTTGGGGCAAGGGAATGCCTTTTATTTTGTGGCTGTCCAGGACGAAAGGAATAGTTACTAGAGGAATACAAATCATCAGTACCACTGGGTCCACAGTGATTTATGGTCCCCTAAAGCTTGGCAGTCCCCCATGAGGACCTGAAATCCTTGCAGACACTTTTAAGGAGGTGTGCACTTCTTTAACACTTGAGCCTCCAACACTCGGTGAAAATGACTTAGGATAATCAATCTTTTAAGCCTTAAGCACCAATATACTCAGCAGGGACTAGGAGCACTAATTATTTTCTCCTGATGAGCAGTGGGTGCTGGTGCCAACCCAGCCCAGCGCAGGTAAAACGGCAGCAATTACGTGTGGGAAGAGTGGAGCACAGAGCAACCCGGAGGGCAGGATCTGTGCACGGGTCGAGCAGCTAGAGCAGGAACCCGTCCGAGGCAAATGCAGTAGATGCCACCCTCATTTCCCAAGCTTTTCTGCTGGTATTTGTGAGTAACTGCATGCGGTAATTCCGCGAGGAGGAATCTTTGGGAAACGGCTCCCAGGAACGGCAGCGCCGTATCTATGGTAACGGAGCAAACAGGTAGAGGCAGCAAGGCCCAACCGCCGCTCCGGGCCCCGCGCACCGCTCTTAAAACTGAAACCCTAATTTTAGCTTTCCAAAGTACAGCCACCCACGTTCCCTATTTATAGTACCTGTATATATATGTATATAGAGACATTTACATATATATTTATATGCATATATATATATATAAATAGCAGGATGGGGGAAAGGCAACAAAGAACACCTCTCCCCAGGGAACTCAGGCTGCCACAAAGGGGAAATGGGCGTCTCATTTCCCCCCGAGGTTCTCTGAAGAAGTGCAAGCAGTTCCCTATAAGGGTTTGTCTATATTGCAGCGTTAGGCCATAGTGCAACCCTTCTAGACAAGCCGAAATTAACCTTCAGGGCAAAGAGTGTAAGTACCAAGAAGTGCAGCAGCACAGAGAAGCAGGTATTTAAGCAGCTGCTCCACGTTGTTCCTTGGCATAAAATGTCTGCATAGTTGCCAAGATAACTGTATTGCACTCAGGTGGGGACAGATACAGGGAGCACCCTGGGGTGCCTGAGATGTGCAGGCAGAGCTGGGTGCAGAGCTGGGTGCAGAGCTGCCCCTGCAGCTGAGGCCAGTGTGGCCAAGAGACCCTGGGGATCCACCTAGGACAGGCCACAAAATCACAATCGCAGAATCACGGAATGGTTGAGGTTGGAAGGGACCTCCAGGGATCATCTAGTCCAACCCCCTGCTCCAGCAGCGACACCCAGAGCATGTACTCGTGCAGCACTGGTGAAGGTGATGCACAGTTCAATGGGAACTCGTACCCTTCTGGAGCAGCAGCTGGAACCCAGGCCGGATATCTAGGAAATAAACAGACACCGATGCTTAAGGATCTGAATGGAGTCCATTGATTCCCATGGCTTCTGCTGGCTGCTACTGCAGGGTCAAAGCATTTTGCAAGAAAATGAGTTGCACTTGTTTCCATCCACCTGTTTCCAAGACTGGGCACACAGTTTAGTCTTCTACTTTCTTTCCTTAAAGCCTTTCAGGACATTAGCAGACTGCTTCATTTCAGTTCAGACAGGCATGGCCCATGAGGCACCAGTTTCTTTTTGGATCAGAAGAAGCCAGACAGGCCGAGAGCAGCAGATGCCTGCTGTGAACAAGTGAATCACTCACAAAATCTCTTCATCTCACAGGCAAGATGTCTATAGTTTTAATATTTATCTTAAAGATCCAAGAATTAAATCATTTTCCTTGCAAAAGTGAAGACAAACCAATATACCTTTAGCTTTAGCGCACAGGGAGCTTCAATTCCTAGATTCTTCCAGCACGATGATGTCTGAACTGGGTTCTTATGCAAGCAAAATAATGAGAATTCAATCACAATTCCTTTCCAACGATGAAAATAAAATTACTTTTTTTGTTTGTTTTTAATTCAACGCAGGATGCAGGCATCCTGGACTCAAGCAGGAAGGAAACTTTTTCTGAGCTAGAAGTAATTTTAAATCTAACTGAAAATTTAAGGACAATTTTCAGGGCAAGTAAGGAAAAATTGCTACAACTGCTTCTTGAGAAATTTATATTTCTTGTAATCCCCAAAGGGAACAATCACATCTGACAAAAATATTTAGACTAAACTTAGAAAGTAACAATAAAACTGAGAGAATTGCCTGAAATTCACATTTTAGGACAGAGTTATTAGCAAGTCCATATAACATACCTCTGAATCATACTGATGATGTACCTATTTGGAGTAAATTCTAAGAACTGTAGTTTTATTTGCCTCTGTAGACTTATTTTATTGCTTACTTGCTGAGTAAATTTTAAAGTCAGTGCATTGGCAGTGTGTCTACAGTGTCACCTGGAAAAGGTAACTTTCTATCACTCATTATGAGCCCACTTTAGCATTTCCAGTGTTTGGAACCAAATGCATGGCCTTGCAAAGTTCAAATTACCATTCAAACCATTCAAAAGATCTATCTGCAAAACATTTCTTTTTAGTCCTGCTGCAATCATCTGAATACTTCTGACTGAAACTTCACTAAGAAGTTTTAACCAATGGTAGACAAAATCTTAATACAGGAATTGGTGATAAAGCTCTGATCCTTCTCACTTCCAATATTAATTTCAAGAGTATCTGTGAATATGAGTTGTGAATATGAGTTGAACAAAAAGTATATATATATATGTATATATATGTATTATGAGGTATTAATTTGGCAGTACTGTGTGAAAAAAATGTAGTGAACAAATAAAGTTAGGAGTGAAACTTATGACTACACAAGAGCCAATTTCTGTCACATTCTAGTAAATATCTAGCAAGCTTCTCCATGACTTCTCCAGGAAAGAGAGATCACTAAAGGTTTATTACAAGCTACATTTTGGTATACAAAGAGTAAGTAAGAGGCTTTGCAAATATATTTGGTACATTAAGCCTTTCAGTTACCAGCAATTCAAACAAATCATGTGGAAGTTAAGGATCTCTAAATCCCTCAGTCTCTTGAACCTTTCAGTTCCCCCCGGAAAAGGCTGCTAAACCTGGACTTCTTCCCAGTCCCGCTTGCTAAGGATGAATAGCGCTGGCGCTGCCAGAGCAGGATATGGGAGGCCAGGCCGCAGCTTCCATCAGGCACCCTGAAGACCCGTGTCAGATGTCGCCCAAGTTTCCAAGCTATTGCACAGCGTTTCAGGGAGCAAAGGGAAAAATTAATTCAGTGTCGCGAAATTAAACATTCCGGTTCTCATTGTAATTAGTATTGAAGCAAGATGGAGAATTTACGTGAAGCCTGACAAGGGGTTTTCACAGCGCCAGCAACACACAATAAATTATTTTTAAAGGACAGTTATTATTTCAAATGTTCAAAACTTGTGACAGGGGACTAATTCATAACGTATGATTGCTGGACCTAGTAAAATGGGTACCATTGTCTCTAATAGTCTCAATTACTGTGAAGACACATTATGTTTTCTGCTATATTTAACACTCCTTTATTATTTAAAAATACAACTTTGAAAGAAAGATGACAAGACCTACATTTATTTGGCCTAGAGGGATAAGAATAAAAGGAAACAGCAAGATAACTGTATAAATATTCACAGAATAAAATAACGAAAGGAAGGGAAATATTTCCACTGGGAATTAGTGGTTTGGTGTAAATGGCTAAAGCTAAAAATGAAACAGTTTGAGCTCTGCATTAGGGAAAAAATAGTGTCTCTGAAGACAGAGATGATAGGTGGATAGAAAGGACACAGTGATGGCTTTTAAAGTGAATCAAGGGGAAGATAAGCAAATCCAGAGCTGCAGTGGAAAACAACATTCTCCCCCCTTCCTCCCCTTTCTTCTAGCCAACTAAAGAGGTGCTTTTTGTTTGGTTTGTTTCTGTCCTTTCCAGCCTAATTTGTGGTGAATTCCAAAGTCAGAGGTAAAGAGTTGGCCATTGTATCTTCTCATGAGGCCCTGAAATAATTTGAGTTGTTTAAAGATTGCAGGATTAGAAACCCTCAGGAGCTTCTGTCCCCCAATTTGTGCCACTTTATGGAAAAAATTAACCTGCAGAGAAGATGTCCTATCTTCTAGAAAGCTTTGGGAGTCAGGGAAGGAAATGAAAACACAGACCTGCCCATGTGCAGCGCCCCTGCGCAGGACCCTGACCCTGTGTGAGAGGTGGGACAGAGTCCCATGCATATCGAAGGCACTGCAGGAACTCTCACAGAACCACAGAAGGGTTGAGGTTGGAAGGGACCTCTAGAGTTCATCTAGTCCAACCCCCTGCTCCAGCAGCGACACCCAGAGCACGGGGCACAGGGCGGCATCCAGGTGGGTTTGGGAGATCTCCAGAGAAGGAGACTCCACAGCCTCCCTGGGCAGCCTGGGCCAGGGCTCTGGCACCCTCACAAGGAAGAAGTTCTTCCTTATGATGATAACTACCAAGTATTCTGCATCTCAGAAGCTGTGTTTCTTTCATCCTGAGGAAAAAAAAAAAAAATGACTTTTTAAAAATTTTTACCTTGGAGCCAATAACTGATTCTTGAACAATGAAATACTTCAGGACATGATTTTAAATCTGCCTGTTCTCCCTAATTATGCTCCATTAGAAGGCAGACCTCATCACATAAAGCCATCAACTACAGAGCCAAACATTTTTTTTCCCTCAAATTTGTAAAACTCCACTTCACTACCTATGGATTTTTAAATTAACAAAAATGTAGGCAAGCAGAGAACATTTCTCCAGTTAAAACCAAACTGGAAAGTTTTATTTAGTTAAAAATATTAGAAAAACAATTTGCCTTCTAGATGCTAGAAGTATTAAAAATATCTTTTTCGTTCTTTTTTTTTTCCCTTTTTTTGGTTTTGTTTTGCCAGACACCCTTATTATTACTAATTAATAATTAATATGTTTGTCAGGAGACACTGCAGAGTTTGTGAAGCAATGGAATAACAGGACCAAATCTGACGGAGGACAAAACTCCACTTCTTTCAAAGGGTCACCAAAATATGCAGGGAAATGTCATGGAAACAGGAGCTCTCGCTACGCTAACATCATACCCAGCACAGCAGCCAACCACTCGGAATTTCTTAGTGCTCCGAGACAAGGTATTTGCCTAATCCCAGTGTTCATTTTCTAGCCTTTCCATACGATTCCATAAATCTATCAGGCGGTAAGATTTAATAGAAAAAGTTCCTGGTTCCAAAACACCTTCTGCATTTCATTAGAGCCCAAGCTGGGTGCTGAAGCTGGCAAGCTGATTAACTGAGACAAAGCAAGTGAGAGCCACACCTGCCTGGAGAAATCCGGGAAACCAAAGGCAACACAAAGAGCAGCAGCAACAGCCTGAGGTGCTGGGTGTCCTGCACAAGCACACTGAAGAAAACGCAGTACAGAGAAGCACGATTCATCAGAGTTACGCAGACCTTGCTACCTGCCTTTATACAGCATTTTAATACCTTTTTTAGAATTCATCCAACCCAAGCAACCATCATTCTCAAACGGAGCTGAAGCGATGGACCAGCTAAATGCAGAGCAATTAGAGCTGAGTGAATGATTTTCAATGAATAATGTATTGGACAAATTGCGTTCTGTTTGTGGGGTGACTGTCAGCAGCTCACGATTCTGACAAAATTACTATCCAAATTTAGTCTATGATGCCTGCAAAAATATGTTTTTTAATTTGGTCACCAATACTATACATTTTGGTTTTATCCATTAACGGGTAATCAGCTAAGTCACGTGGCGCTATGTGCCCATGCACTTAAAAAAAGATGCCGCACTGATAACATGTAAAAATCCCACATTTGTTGGTATTTTACCTAAGAAAAATACTGTATGTCTTGCAGAAACATGATGCATGCAAAAAGCTAATAATCCTGCAGAAATCTATTTCCTTTAAAATGTGCATAAATAGTCAGAAATACTCTTATCCAACTTGCCTGATTCATGCACAAATTATGAAAAGTACTCATGTTCTCTTCTGGTTAAAATATTCTAATATTTTAATATAAATGCAAAGTTTAAACCAAGTCAGCTAACAAGGATGAAAGCATCATGATTGTATTACCAAAGCCTTTGTAAGGGAAAAAAACCATTGATATCCTCCCATTCTCCTACAGAGAAGGTTCAGTTTTGTTCATATATTTAACCAGTGGAAAAGAGAGGTCTATTTTCTACAAGGAAATTGTAATAAACTATATTTTATAGAAGGTTTCTCTCCACTCAAAAATAAAATGCACCTTCCCCCAAACCTATTTGTTCTCTAGGGAAAAAAGAAAAAAAAAAGCAGATTTTTTCATATATGATATTACAATATACAAATAGTTATATGAATAGTATATTTAATGTTGTCCACTTCATATATGGTTTTTAAGGTTATTTGCCTAGTAGAAAAATCTACATTGCTTAAAAATGCTATTTTTATATTTTATAAATTACATAATCCATAATGCTTGTGCCTACTCTTCTTTCATATTTGTCCTTAAAGCCAGAGGCATTTTTAAAAATAAATAATTACGCTAAAGCTAAAAAGCTAAGGCAATCTGAATTTGCTTAGAAGTTAATTCAGCTCATGCTAAAATACGCTGCCTAAAAAACAAGCAGAATTGGAACTTTACCATTCTGTCCTCCAACTGAACTTTATTTGTCCCCATCTTTGTGACACCACATTATCCAACAGAAATCTTTTAAAATTTATTTAGATTAATTAATCAATCTAATTCAATTTAGATTAATTTCAGATTTTATTTATTTATTTAGGTTTATTATTTAGATAAAAAATAGAGCTTTACATTGTATGAAAACATAAGGAACAACCTTTAGGTCACTGCTTTGCTAATCACATACCAATCTTTCTCCCTCATCCTGAGTTCAACCTATGGCCACCCGATCCTACGACAGAATTACATTCACTACACAATGAAGCATTTCCAGAACGACACTATTCTGAATTATTTTCTAAATTTCTATTGTTCCCATCATTCGTTACCCGTGGAACTAACCATATTTTCCCTTAACAATGGCAATATCAATTCACAACCTGACAAGTCCCAAGGACATGTATTTTAATTGCTCTCCTCAGGTGAAAGTTCTCTCTAGAGAACCCTGTCTTGTATAAAATACACGTTTTGTCTCAGTGGTTGGATGAATATAGAGATAGGAGGTGTAGGGATTTCCAGGGATCACTGTTTGGGAACAAACAGCCTACTATCTGTCAGTTCAAACTTTCCCAGACTTCACAAATGCACTAATTGGTTCTTGCATCGTTGTGTTCCGAGTACGCAGAATATCCACAATTCTGGAAACTGGGATATCTCCAGCTTCAACTTTTACTAATTTTTCACTTCTGAAATGAACTAGCAGATACTTCAGAGTTTCTCTGTCTTTGTAGACAGCTTCTAGAGCGATGAGACGTGGTAAAGGAAAGTTAATTTCAAAAAAATCTAGTCATAAGCACTAAGAGCAAATAAGGTTTCGCTTTACGATTATCTGCAGTAATTACTGAAGCCGATCATCGGGTTCACATCTCTGGCTTTGTCAGTTATGGCAGGGAGTGCAGCACTGCAAAGTGTTCTCTCCTGCATGCTACAGTCGCCTCTAAATCATTCCGTCTGTGTATCAATGGAAGACAGCAGAATTTTCTTAAATTCAGCAATCTGTGACTTTCATGTGAAGGTCAAGACTTGCATTTCCAACTGTCCATTAGCAGAGCTCTGGTAAAGGCAAAGTCTGCGAGAGCTTTTGCTTGACTGTGGTGAACGGAACAGGGAATAAATTATGCCTGAAACAAAAGTGACCAGCAGCCCAAACGAGGTCCAGCCACCACAGTTAGGTTCTGCCCCACCTTGTCAGAACAGAAGAGAATCAGCAGACACCACTGAGCCCTGCACAGCACACCAGGTACATTACCTCTACATTACCATAGCTAAGCGAGCATACCTATTTATAATGCTTTTGTAACAAATATATATAGTTCCCTTCACAGATTTATCTGATAATACATCCTAACAAGAAAACCAAAATATGTTTTGAGAAATACAATAATCCAGTTACCTCCTTTTGATATTGACTCTCCATTTTCACAGTTACTATCTACAAGGACATGGACCCAGTAAATCCTTCAAGCTGGGAGCAATGGCTCCAATTACTGATGTCCTTCTGAAAGCACCCCTGCTTCCCCAGCCCCCTGGGTAGGCAGCATTCCCCCGAGACACTGGGAAGCTGCTTACACTAAAACAGGACGATGAAGACCTAGCTAAACATTTTTCCTTATCCTCATGGAAACTACAATGTTTTGCTTTACTTTCACTTACTATGCCGTTCACTAACGGACATTTTGGGAAGGAAATTCACAGAGCATTAAGTCTATTGGTTCTCTTGGACAGGCACTGGAGAAAGTCCTGGGAGAAAAAACAAACCCAACACGGTTGTTATTCCAGACATTTTCCTAAATCTTTTTAGTTGGATAGAAAGAGTATGGATGAATCATTGAATCATACATGAGGCTCTTCCAGTATCTTTAAAAAAGAAAAAAAATTCTTCCTGATCTACCAAATCCTGTGTCCCAGAGAGGCTGCTGTAAGATTCAGGAAGAGCAGCAACACTGCCAGGGAGACAGCTGAGCTCCTCCTCACCTGCAGCCTGTGCTAAGGACAACGCAGGCGCCGCCTTCCTAATGTCAGCTGACAATCTTCGGGATGGCTCGTGCACATAATGGCAAATGGAAGAAGCAGCTCCTGCCCAATCCCTCTGGCAAGCAATGGCTGCAGGATGACCAAACTGCACAGTGGAAGTTTAAGAATCTTTTTAGCTAACTGTCATATTTGCAGTTCATTGCCTTATGAATCAGGGAGCTTCAGCTGGTATAGGTCAGAAGCAAACACATTAGATAACCTACCAAAGAGAACTAACACATTTCTTTAGTTATCATGCTGACAAGTGGTAAGACAAAGGAGGAATTCAGGCTGAACAGTTTTGGCAAATAACATGGACAAGAGTAGAAAGCTAAGCAAGGAGAACTTTTGAGGCATCATTTTCTCGCTCTCTGCAGAGCTAGAAGTCACTCGCTTCCCTTGGCCAGTTTTTGTCAAGTAGAGATATTAGGAGAACCTCAGGTAATTGTCACCTCAGGACCTTTTTTATGGGTACAAACTTCCCATAAGAAGGTGACAATTATCTCAGTTTCTTGGACAACCAGTGCAAATAATAAGTTTACTGTTTTGGAGAATGGTAACATCTTTGCTTAGGAATCTGGCAATTTAATCAGGTGAAGACTGCACCTAATAGTTTTCATGTTGTTTCTTACTGTTTCTTAATATAAAAAGGGCATAAATCAAATCATCCGTAGATAGCAAAGACCAACTTGAACTGGCACAAAAAATTACTTGCACGGTCACAGAAAAACACCCAGGGAAATACTCCACACTGCTAGTACCTTTTAGTATGTTCCTAAAGCATCCGATAGGAGGGTATATTTAAGATGCAGACAGCAATTTACAAGAGGAACTGCTGGGAACATTGCCATGGCAATTGAATGCAACAGCTATTCATAGGCAGGAGAGAGCTGGGAAGCTCGGTGGCATTTCAGGAGGCGACAGCAGTTTCCCTTTAAAGGGGAGTCTATCACACAAGGGCAGCAGCAGCCAGCGCGACTGGGAACAACTCAGGCAGGGACCTCCTCACAGAGAGGAAATAGCTTCCAGCAATGAGATACTCTAAGGAAACTTAAAAGGTTTAGGAGGTAGGTGTCAGTACAAAGGCGGATGAAAAGTCTTCTCCTCAGATTTCTTCTGCTGCAAAGTCTACCAAAAGCTAGGCAATCTACATCAAGGAGCTATTACAAAATTGGAAAACTGAATCCAGAAAGTTGTAAGTAATCGTGTGCGTTATTGATCAAAGCAAAAATCTGTTATGTACACGATGGTCCCTAAGACTTCATCCATGAGCTGCTGCACTGAGACTATGGGTAGCGAATACCTGCTATTGCAGCAGGAACTTTCAACACCAAGTGAGGCCTCAGCACCGCAGACAAGCGGGCCGAGTTTCAAAGGTTTCCCAATAGCTGACCTGGTGTCTGCTTTAAAATCCCCAGCAGAGCCCAGCAAAGGCATTCTCTGCCAGGAGGGGCATGCCAATTATATAAAGGGGTTATTTAGGAAAAACTGGCACTGTTTAATGGAACACAACAGGGCGCTTTGGAGACACTGCACTCGGTGGTGCCTTCCACATGTATTTAATTCCTTTTCTGTAATTGAAACTTGAGGTAACTTTAGTGCTTTGGGGTGAACTTGATGAACAATGATGAAAAATGATAATACAGCCTACTACACAACAAGACTAGTGCAAACAATTAACAGGCAATCAAGCATTTCTGACCACTGAGTTTGCCAAGGCAAGGAAGATATACTGAACATCTCATGCAATAATAATAAGTAATAAAAATCTGTTTATTATTCTCCTTCCAGTTTAAAGGATAAACTTTTTCTTAGTGCTTAACATTCACAGTTATGAGTTAAGTCATTCGATCTTCTTTAAAGTAACATTTTTCTTACAAGACTGAGACTCAACAACTGTCCTTTTTCCTTCCCCCACCCCAAAAACTCTATAAATCCACACAATGGGTCTTTATTCCTCATCCAAAATAACAGAACGGACTAAGGAGCAGAACTCAGCCGGAGACAAAACAAAAACATCATAGAGATCGGGAGGCAAAAGGATGATGTAGAAAAGAATAAATCCTGATGCAAGCTTTCCAAAGCTACTTAAAAAGCATCCTTAGGCCTTCCAAAACGATGGCCACCTAACCTGCTTTCCAGTTGCCCAAGGAATTCAGTAATTCTTTCATCCCTTTTCCGAGCAAAGCAAAATAATAGTTCTAGCCAGCAAGGAAACCAGTTACAAAGAGGCTGCCAGCACAGAAATTCGATAGCCTTGGGCAGGTATCTAGTAAAGGGATGATTTACAAGGCAGATAGCAAAAGTAATTTCACTGATGAGTGGGTACAGGTCAGCGAGCTGATTCTGCCATTCATAGATAAGAGGCCATTTTTGAGATTTCAATTAAAAAACACCCAGGTTGGCAAACTGCTAGTGTTAAAACAAGCATACAAACTTCGTCACTGCTTGGAAGTAACCCTTTAGGAGGGGGGAAAAAAAAAAAAAAGATTGAAAGTTTCCAATGTTAGCTGAGCATTTAGAATCTGCGAGTAAGGCATTCAGCTTGTACCTGCAAACTACTGGGCAGATTCACTCCTGGTCTGGTTGTAGGCAGAGGGACACATACCTGTCCATGAAGGTTCCTGCTGGCCTGTTTCACTCCTCCTAATTAGCACTTAGCTTCCGCCCCTGCTCTGCCAACCTGTTACACGTAGAGGGATCAGAAAGCTGATCAGATGGAATGGAGGCGACCCAGGAGCTGGGGAGTTTTATCAGCAGTGTTTTACACAGACAAGAAACGATGAAGGGAGAAGCAGCATTAGGGAGAAAAGACATGAAAGGGAAACCAAAAGGAATGTGGGAAATAGGCTGTTGGACAGAGGAAACATGAAAAGGAAACAGAGGAAAGGAAAAGAGTACAAAGGAAAGAAGAGAAACAATAATAAGAAAACATTGTCTGGTATTTGTCTCTCACCACGGAGCTGTTAAGAGGATGGCAGGTACGCCAGGGAATGCATGGGGCCCTATGAAGCACACATCACATCAAGTCACCTATAAAACATCCTTAGATCATAAACTAAGTAAAAATCTCCATTGCTTCCACTAAACACGCTCTTCCCACGATCCGCGAAAACATTTAGTGTCTGCAAAAGGAGGAAGAAGGGAGGCCTTGGTCGTTGACTTATATGAAACTGAAGTACTTGCATGTCCCAAATGAATGATAATTCAGATAACTGGTGAATTAGTTAGGAATAGTAGTGCACAGTTAGCGGGATCTTGCGCAATAACGCAGCGTGCACAGGCAGAGCACTGGCTTCTTGCTCCTCACCCCGGGGCCTACTGCAGCACAAAACAATCCACATTTCAGCAAAAGGAGCTGAATTCACAATTTACAACAGGAGATCAAGAGGAGATCGGAAAACCAACAGAAGAAAACAGACCCCATCACACCTAGCTGAAACACTGTGCTTGGTGTTTCACAGCTTTTCACAGATTCCTTTTAATCAAAGCATCCTCATTGCCGCAGACTGGGCCAACCCACGGGCTCTACTTTGCTGAAGCTCTCAATATTCAAGAGAAAAGGGAGGAAAAAGCCCCGCTCTGTGGGGCTCTGACCACAAGCCCCAGGCTCCTCACAGGCATTTCAGATGCCCCATTTTCATTAAAGACAAACTTCCAAGTTCCAAACCAAACTTCTCCACCCTTCTTGACTCCCAGTACCAGCATTGCCTGCAGTTAGTGGGGATGATGCAGTCAGTGGGGATGACTCTTCAGACTGTATCTAAATTCACAGATGAAGGGAATAACACCTTTGAATAAGCTAAGAACATTTTCACTAAACAGATTGAGCTAATAAGCTCAACTTCCATCATGTTAAATAATTACTTAACTTATGCATTCTGCTTTAATGGCTAAACATACTGAAAGTGCTTTTCCCCTGCCTCAAGTTTTCCTGTGTGGAAATGGTCGCCTCCCTTTCAACCTTCTCTGCTCCAACTTTATCCCTCTTTGCGACTTTACTCATATTCCTGTCCAGCTCTGCTTCCTCCTTCCTCAGAATACCCACGAGACTTTATGAGCTCCCAAAAGAAATTCCTTACATGTCCTCACTTCTCTACCTGTCAGCACCATCTCTGTCTCTTCTACAAGATCAAACGCCAAATAAAAGCTGAAGAAACCCGTTTTCTTCTGGATATGCCCCACGTGGTTGGCAGTCTGGCTCACGATCTCTGCCCTTGAGAGGAAGCTCCTGGGTGCCACCAAGACCCCAGTGCAGGCAGCCACCCCACGCAGCAAGAAGCACCTGTGTGTGAAATCACCTCATAACGTCACAGATGGGACTGCAGCTACAGTGTGAACAGAAAAATGACTTTGGTTACTAAGCTCAAGGGATCATTAGTGCGTTGTTATCTCCGTTGCCCTCGTATTGGTGCCAATTAGTCTATGCTCTCTGCAATGCATAAAATAAAAAGCAGTGCCAACTATATTCCTTCTTTTTTTTCAGCTAAACAGGCTTATTATTTCTCAGTCTACTAAGTCTATAATAATTTATTTTCTCTAAATATATTATTTATATTTTCCTAATCTCCAAAAACCACTGAAAAAACTGCATATTGCTTAATCTTTAACCACAGGTACAATGAAACTGCATTTGATAAAACCTGAAAGAATACTGAAAAGTGAACAATAAATTGGACTAAACAAATAAAATCCATATTCTAAAGAGAAAACTTATATAAATATTTCAACAGCAAGAGATAGTTTTTACTGGCTTATACATTTCCCAGTATGCTAAGTCAGTGAACACAAGTTCTAGAAAAACCAACATCCCATATTAACTTCCTGCAACAAAGAAGAAATGTCTCAACAAAGAGACATTTAAGTAATTTCATATCAAGTAATTTCAAACTTAACTGTAGAAACTCTCAATAGCATAAACCTCTTCTATTCAGACAAATGATCTTGGTAAACCTTTATGATGACTTTACATTTTAAAAATATTCTATGATCACACCAGGCTTTTCTACGGAAATGCCAATTTTCTTCACCCTTGTAGCTTTTCTTAGAATAGCTATATATTAGAGGCAAAAAATAAAAGACCGTACTACTATATCATAGAAACCAAGGGACTAACTGATCATTCATTTTGTGGCTAGCTGATGGAGAAGTGGTAATGAAGAACAAGGTTAATCTTATTTCCAGATGGCAGTGTCATCACCCTTGCCAAGATCTATAATATAGAAAGTAGACCAGAAAAAGAGTGTATTAAACTAAACACAAATGCTTTCAACAAGATGCTGTCAAGGCAGAATTCTGTCAATTTAAACAGTGACTCCTTGCTTTACAAGGTAAGAAAAGATGTCAGTGCTGATGAGGTTTCAGTAATAACATGTAACTACCTGGATTGCATTTATTGTATGAGAGGCAGCAAGAGCATTAGTAGATTGGATGAGGTCCTGCTACAGCTCTGCTTTCACAGAGCCACTCTTGCTTCTTGCAAACCACCTCTTTATGCTCTTTTTTGATAGCTAAGAAGTCTGCCTGCAATTCTTCTGGGCACTTCCCCCCTCCCAGTCACACATGCTTGCCACTAGTAAGCAGACTTCAAAGACATAATATACTTGACTTTCACTAAAACAGTATATATCACAAATTCTATTATAATTTTAGCGTGAAACATCCTGGAGAAAGCAAAATAAAAATAACCTGAGGGCTAAGCAGTGGCTGAAAGTGGCAAACTCAAAGAAAATCCTTCCTGATTTAGTAGCACATCTGATTCTGTGATTGCACATGCAGAAAAACAAAAACAAAACAAAGAAAATAAAAACAAGCAAAAAAACCCCAACTATGAAGCATGAGCTGATTCCTGGGAAATGTTACTTGGGTGCCATCCAAGGTCACACACACACACACACACACACACACACACACTCTACAACTGGGATGGCAACTGGCTGAATTGAAACTCTCTGTGGAACCAGAAAAATGAGAATCAATTTTGAAAAGTAATCCCCACTGAAACAAAGGCTGGGTCAGACACAAAGGACTGGAGGGAGGAAGGGCAGGAGGAGCGAAAGTCTCATTAAATATATATATATCTGTTCTTATACTACTTACTCCTGTAGGCTGAAAAATCAGTCCATCCACTTCATGACTAACTTCTCTAGCAAAGTTTCCTTCAAGGAGCTGTAGAACAAAAAGAAAACATGTTTTTTTTTTTTCTTTTTTTGCATAGAGAAATATTTTGCTCATCAGCAGATTCTAAAGTACTCCCGAAAGTGCCCGCCAGCCAATAGTGTCAGCTCAGGTACAAGGTGGCAGCTTGGGAAACATCAACAGAGAAGAGCCCCGAGGGACTAGCAGGATTTTCGGAGGGCGCCGGTGGTTCAGGCAGGTTTTCTGGAGGCTCCGCACTCGAGGGAACGCTGCAAGGAAAAGACGTCACCCAAAAGAAGCAGCATCGGGAGCCACCGCGGGGACAGCTCAATTCAACTGAAAGAACCAACTTCATTTTAAGTATCAGACTTCACTGGCAGGGAAGGATTCATTTTAAAAGTACGGAAGAGGTGAATATTAGCACCTCTATCTTACTGTACGATGCATGGCTCAAAGCAGTGCAACATTCAATAAATCACAAAGCCTTATGACCAACTATTTTAAAATAATAGCACATAACATTTTCTTCTAAACCTGTAGATGCTTGCACACAATAATTAATCTTTTTGCTATAAAATGACCAAGTTTCCTTATATACACAATGATTAGGATATTTGCTTATTCTGTATGAACAGTTACAGCATTCATTATTCAATCTGTGGGTGAAATTCAATTGAAAAGCGCATTCTTAAGAATATTGAATTCTGAAGTAAAAAAAACAGTCCAGGGAGACACTGTTTTTCAGTACAGAGATCCCTAATGCAGAGCATCTGAGTACCTATCTGAGTAGGTCTTAAAAAAAAATAAACAAAACACACAGTCTTTGGAATCATATGATTACATGGGGAAACTAAGTACATAGAAAAATGAACCCTTTAGATTTCATGCTTTGCTCACTGAATGATTATACAGAAGAGTGGAAAAAAAACCAAAAATATTGCTCATCTTTGCTTCAGTAGAACAATGAGTACATTGGAAATCCCTTAAACAAAATATGTCAAAAAATAACTAAAAACCATCTAAACAAGCAAAGCCTTCGGGGATCACTTTCAAGATTTCTGTGTTGAGAGCAGTATTTCCAAAATTTACAGACCAGTGAAACTCTGCAATAAAAATACACTTGATACTTACAAAAGCACAAGGGAAATATTTTACTAAATGCAAGTACTAGATAAAAACTCCCTTTAAATATAAAAACACAGGAAAACACAAACTCTAAATAAGTGGACACCATACTTACATATGCATTTCCAGCTAGCCAGGCAAGCCAGAACTACGTTTTACTTTTACTTCAACGGAACACTTTTTTACTTTATTTGACATTCTTATGTGCATTTGGATTTAATATAGAAATAATCTTTTAATTCAGAGCGTGTGACACTTTCAGGAAAAGCATAAAATCATTCTTGTGCACTGTTTTACCTGCAGCTCTCTGTACTCTGGTCTAAAAGTAGTTTTAGAATACTAGGCTCAAGTATTATTACAAGTTTGCAAATGGAAGGTTAAAAAAAAAAAAAACCTTAGAAAAATATATATTCTTGGATTCCCTTTTATTCACCTAATCTACAAGAGCACCACTCTCACAGAAGTTCAAAACGCAGCCGAGTCCCTGTTATCACATTGACCTCCAGTTTCAGATTTGTCAAGAGGCTTGAACTCATTCTCCATTCTCCCTGCTCATCTTCCTGAGATATCTTCTCTCAAGTGTTCATTAGCAATGGAAGATAAAAAGATATTAGGATGCAGCACAGGACTCAGTAGGTAACTAAACTTGTTCATGCTCCCAGTTATTCCACTTTCAATGGCATTATGTCAACAAAGGTATTTCAGTAACGATTTTTCGATTTTTATTTTTTTAAAAAGAAAGAATCAGGGGGTTGGGGGTTTTTTTTTTCTTTTTTTTTGAGGACTGGCAGCATTTGTGAACAACAGAATGTCAACCCATTAGACAAACTGGAAAGTTTGAAAAAGTAGAAAGGAAAGTGGAAAAATAGGAAAGTAGAAAGAACAGGAAACAAGTACTTGATTTCAAAGCCAAAACAGTATTTTGGCTACTAAAAAGTATAGCTGACATAAGGTTTCCAGTCTCACGAATTCTACACGCAGACGTACAGAGCTTACCTTCCACAAAGCCTGACCCCTGCTTCACTCCCCACAGGTTCCTAATGAAGGTGGCCGCCGTGAGGAAGGGCCCAGGAGCCGCCGGCCGGGCCCGCAGGGGCTGCAGACTAGAGGCAGCCCCTGGGTGCCCCGCGGGCCCCATGGGCCCCACAGCTCCCGCAGGCCACGCGCCTCCGCTCGCACCCACGCATTCCCACACGCGCCTCTGGCACCCCCTGCCCTGCCGGGAACGCTGCAGGGAGCCACCAGCTCATCCCGGAGCCTTTCATTCAAATCCCCCTCCCCCACCCATTATTACTTTAAAATTAAAGCAAATTGAAAATAATTGCTCCATCTCATAAGAGCGTTCCTGTGATGAAAGCGGTATAATCACAGGAAACGAGCGGAGCCGCGGCATCTAAGAGGGTTTCTCCTCGCTCTTTAGCCACTGCGATGAAGAGCAGCAAGGTGACATCAAAAGCAGCCCTAATAACCTCAATCACTGGCGCTGACTTTGCCGAAACTGCGCCTCGCTCGGCAGCGTCTCCCGTGTGGAGCAGCGAACGGTGCCACTGCAGAGGGCTCTCCATCCTCGACGCCAACAGGACCGGCGGGCTGCTCCAGCAGGAACCGGAGGAAATCTCCATGCACATGCACTCCACATCATCCTAGTCCTCTTTAGTTAAAGTTTCCACAATTTCAAGGCCTCTCTCACAGCTATTATGAGCCTTCAGATGTCATTTTATTCTTAAAGTAAGCAAATCTAGTAGGTACTACTCTTCTTCTTAAATAAAAATAAATAAATAGCAGAGAAAACCAAAATACTATAAGCTACACAAAACACAACATTCATGTCTTTCTGCTGGCTTTCTACAAAAAAACAATGTCTAGTTCCTTGCACCCAAGTGTTCCCGCCGTGCTCTGTTCCAGTATGCAGGTATCCCCTAACCCTTTTCTCTTTCTGATGCAAACTTGATAGCATTTATTGGCTGGTAAAATACTAGGAGATATAAAAAATAGAACCCTCCTTTGTACTACAAGGCAAATATGGATCTGTTTCTCTTGCCTTTTTTTTTCCCCCCCTTTCTTTTTCCTCTCTCCATCTCAGGCCTGCTACAGGCTTCATTCTGCTAAGCAAAGCTACAGCAGCTCCTCATGCGTCAGCCCTCAGGTGCTTTTTCACTTATCATCTACTGATCATCTACTCTTCACTAAACAGTGAAACCTGTGAAAGCAAACGTACTTTATTCAAATGGATTAGATAGAAACAACTCCATTAGCTGCCTCTTGACTAGAATTCAGAATTGAAGACCTTCAGACATGTGCACGCTGCTCCTCCCAACTAAGGTCCTCGGCATGAGGCCACCACCAGGGGTACAGGCTCTCTTCAGACACTGCAGAACTTTTTTCAAACATATTATCCCGGTTTCAGGAAAAGATTTCTAAGTTAGCGGCCCTAATTACCACCTTTTTTAAAAGGAAATGATTACTTAGTGTCTTTCTTGGCCCTTCTCTAAAAGAGATGACAGACTCCAATTTTAAAATACAGGTTTATACAGAGATAAAATATAGAGAAATAAAATTACTTCAGGTTTATTTTTTCATTAACTTGATTTGCTTGCCAGTTTCTTTTCTTTTCTAATTTCTCCTGTCTTTTTTTATACATGACAAACTCCTCAGGATCTCTCTCCTCAGCGTACCTGTTACCTCATGCCTCAATTTTACAAGTTCAATATAAATATTACTTACTCTTATCATTGCTGCTTGAAGTATTTAACAGGTCTCAGAAGAAGTTAATCTCCAAAGTGGGAGGCACAGATATACATTTTTTTAGATGTACAGTGGTTAAGAGCATTTAACAAAACTGATTTATATCTTCAATTAATTTAATGTATGTCTGCTACTAGAGGGTTAGCTAAGCCATGTCTGCTGACTTCATGATAAAAAAAATCTTCATCTCTACAAGCTCAAGTTTTTGATGAACAAATTGATGAACAAAACTCTGGATCACAGTTGAAGAACTGTGGGGGAAAAAAAAAAAACAGAATTTCAACTGTTTCATATATTTGCAATTTCCCTTAAAAAAAACCTCTAATTTTCTCATGTGTGGCCTCCCTAATTTTAACTTAAGAAAAAAACAGTTTAAAAAAAAGATGTAATAGAACTATTTTGCTTAACAATCAAGACATGTATTTCAGAAATCTTAATTTTGAATGACAGCAGAAATTCTACCAATAACACTGTGTATGTTAAGTTATAGCAACAAAAAAGGAGGTTCAGATGCATCACAAAACTTCCATCTCTCAAAAATAAACTGCTAACAGTAACTGGCAGTGATAAAAGCCACAATCCAATCTATTAACATTAAAGCCTCCAGCTTTCCAACATCACCTGTTGAAGGGGAAGCCTCCTGAAACTGTTGTCAAAATGTTGTCAACTGCAGGTCTACAGGAGATGAGAGAAGCTGGTTCCTGCAGGCTACAGTCGGTCTTTGCTATTCCCTCCACCCCAGAAGTCTTCCAGTTTCCCCTCCCCATCCAGCACACTTTATTTTTTAAATCAAAGAGGTATTGAGAATCAAACAGCTGAAAAGTTGCTTTCAGTCTCAAAATGAAATAGCATGAAATAGTATACAGGGAAGACATCTCACATATTATCAAGGAAAAAAAAAGGCTTCATTTTTCAAACTCTCTGCATAAAGTTGCCTAATTCAGAGACTTACTGCCCAAGCCTCTGAATTTTTTGTGAAACTTTTGATTTTGAATTCCCAAAGGGATCCCGCAGCTCTGAGGAAGTAAGGGGAGCACTTGCCTTCTGAAAAATGGGACAAACAGATTTTCATCTCTTCCATACTTGGGGTAAACTAAAAGGTAAAACTTCATTTAAAAAGCAAACAATTGAAACCAATCTAGTCCAGACTAATCAGTTTCGGGGGGCGAACAGGGGAAGGCCCAGCAGTTGACCTCTGGCAATCCCACTGCTTCCTTGGCTCCCTGCCCCAAAACACACACAGCCTTGATCCCAGCCTAGATTAACCTTCAGGTGGCTGCAGTGAAGCTGAGACAGAAAGCCAACCTCCCACGCACACTAAAGTCTCTCCTACATGGGCGTGCTCAAGGGCCAACAAGTCTTTGTGGAAGTGCCCGGGCTCAAGTGCAGCACGCAGCACTGGATGGCAATTTCTGTTAGGTTACCCCTATGAACTACTGAGCACATAAATAAAAAAAAAGAAAAAAAAAATCCATGAAATCTTTTCTTGCTTCAACTTGTCTTCCTTGTCCCTTCATAGGTATTTAGACTCTGAACTCACTTTTATTTTTTCTTTTTTTTTTTTCTTTTTTTTTTTTTTCTTCTGGGAAAGAAACAAGCTTCAGATTCCAAAATA
>JAVCKT010028227.1:0-22092 GCA_032273925.1 Rhynchotus rufescens | reverse complement strand
ACATGATGGAAATGAACTTCAAGCAGTGGATGGTGGATTTTGTTAACCAGTCACTCTTGCAGATGAGCACTTGTGATGTGGAAAGCAAGCGGTATGAAAGGACAGAATTTGCTGAGTGCCTTGGCGAGATGAACCTGCGGTGGCACAGGCTGCAGGCGTCTCTGAACAGACAGGTTTGATTGGCTTCCATTGCTTTCTCTCTCACAGCTTTGATCTCACCCACGCTCTATATTTGCAAGCAGCATCCGAGTTCCAGCAAGGTTTCAGAGGGTAAACTCTTCTGAAACTCTCAGAAGGAAAAACAGGCAAAATCTGCTCTTCAGGAGAGCCTGAGGATTTATTTAATACAGTCAGTGAACTCTATTAAATGGAAACAATAAGATTCCTCACATGAAGAAAGCCATCAGTGCAGTGTCAGCAACAATGACCTGTATTGAGACAATTGTAAAAGAGGAAGAACTTGAGGTCATGTGTTTAGGAGAAACTATTGGTAAAATCTGTTGAATGGAGAGTTACTGTGAAACTTAGTACATTTAAAGCTTAATAAGTAAAAACTGTTGGGTTTATGAAAAAGATGAATGCTACGCTGGTTGGTGCAGCTAGACTCGAAGTTATTTTTTCCTTGTTCTCTGATCTCTATCAAAAAACTGGTTTGTAATATTTAAGAGATTCCCTTGACCAAATTTGAAAACAGCAGACTAAAGTTCCCTTGATTATTAGTTGAGAACGTTACCTTTGTTGATGGGCTTTGGGTAGAACAAGGCTTTGTAACTCCATATGAGCTTGCCCTGGGTAGCCCCTGAAATCCCAGCTTCTCAGACTGCAGGCTATCAGCTCCCACACTGCAGTGCCCAAGGAAGCAGTGAGGTACTAAGGAATTGGAAAAACCTTTTTAGCCTTTCCTTTCCAAGTATTTACATGTGAGTTTGTTTGCTTGTTCTTGGATAGAGAAAACGTAGGAATCTCAAAATCTACCGTGAAATGGAGAACCGTGTTTCTGCCCATCCCAGGGTTTAACTAAACTAAAATAGTTCTGCAACTTTCAGATACAAGATCTGGAACATGTTTTGGAAGATATTACCGAAAATGAGAACAAAGCTCAGACCCTAGGCAAGTGGCTGGAAGCGCAGAGTGATCGACTGAGATCTTTACAAACCCCTGCAAGTCTGATCTCTGCACAGAACACGTTGGACGATTGCAAGGTAAAGCATTATATATGTGTGGTAAGTGATTTGCTGAATCCAGACAAACTGCACAGATTTTTTTGGGGAGGTAAAAAAAAAAGTTAAGTTGCTATTTGCTGCAGAATATTACAATGTCATTTTAATTAAAGCATGGAATGTTGAGGTCATAAAGAGACAGATCCAAACTCCTATTTTATATATTTTTTCCACTCCAATTGAAGGTACATCTTTCATTCTTTGAAATTTGGAGTGTTTTGCAGCAATAATATTCTGCATTTTTTTCCAACAGAAATAGTTCTCTCGGTTCAGCACAGCTGTGGCAAGAGCTATCAATTCCATTAGTTTGAAGAGCTCTTTGGTGATAATGTCATGGAAACTGCATAGGCCCTTTTGGAAGAATGGCAACTCTCTATAATCCTGCCTTAAAATGTATTCCTTCCCCACTAGTCTCAAGAATCTGGGTGTACTTTTGTTGTGCTTCTTAAGGCATCGGCTCCATCAAAGTTAGGACAAATCCAGTCAGCCAATAACTCGTGCCTGTTCCTGTGACAGTCTCCTGCTTTCATTCAGTACAGCAATCTCTCTTTTTATTATTATTATTTTCTTTTAACATCAGGAGGCTAAATGTTTCATTAAAAATAATTTGCTTTGTAAAATTGAACTTGAAATTTGAAAAATTGGGGAGCAGTTAAGTGGGTAAGAGAAGGTAATGGTGAAAAAGTATAGCATTATAGAGAGAAGGCACGGGTTGCTATGTGCGTGAATGTTTATGCACATTGGGAAAACCTGCATGGAGTTTTCCCCAGCACATCGAGACTATGTTATAATTGTGCTGGTTGTGTTGGGGAAGTTGCCCCCTTGAGCAGCCCTGCTCATTTCAGTGGGATTTCTCTCATGGGTAGAAATAGCTGTGGCTGAGCAGAGGAGCTGAAAAGAACTTCAGAGCAGTTGCTGGCGTGTCAGGGACCCCCATACTGCAAAACCCATCCCTGTGTTACCTTTGCCTGCTAGAGCCAGAACAGTGGTGTTTGTGCATGGCCGAAGAACTACACTGGATTGATTTTTAAAGCTGCTCATATGGGAGAGATTTTCATGGTCTCATTTGTGTTTTTTTTTTTGTTTTTGTTTTTTAATTTTTTTTTAATATATCCCCTTTTTCCCCCCACTTTAGGAGCTGGAAAATCAACTTGCAGCTAAATCCAACATTCTTGATGAACTCAACCAGAATGTGACTTTGAAGGATGGTCCAGAACAAACCCCAGGAGCTGCATCCCTGCAGACTGCTGAACTGTGTAAAATGAGGGACAGCGTTGCCAGCCAGGTATAGGCTCTGTGTGAGTTAGAATATCCCTCCAGCACATATCCTTGCCACCAGTGTTACTAATTCAAGGAATGTTACTTCTTCAAGGAATGGCTGTAGCTAGTGCAAAGGACATGCAGAATATGTCTTAATTTTTACCTTCCTGGGAACTTCCTTTAAATTCTGGACTGTTGCAACCATGAATCCATTTTGAATATTGAGAAAGATAGGGAGAAAAAAAATGGGTCAGGGGAAGGAAGATTGATCTCAAAACGTATTAATTTCAGGGACAGGATGGTCAGATCCTCATTTGCAGTTTAAGAAAACAAAAAAATAGCAGTGGTATTTTTCTGCCAGCTGAAAATGGAAACTTTGAATGCACTGCCTGGATTTGCTCCTCTCACTGCAGCTCTCCTGCCCTGTGTTACTCTGCGGGAAGCTCTCTGCTCCTGCTCTGCTCTCTGGAGCTTTTCCGTCTCCCTACTCCTCTTTCCTTCCCACCCCCAGACTGCTTTTGCTGTATTCAAATCCCTGCGTAGTTCCCAGTTGCTTCATGGATAGCCTGACCAGTTCCCTAATCCATACAAATTGAGTCACCAGCACTTTGCATGTAGATTGTGTTTGCTTTATACTTGTAACTGATTTTTTTTAACTTAGACATAATATATAGTAATAAGTACATTTATAGATTTAAATTTATGATAATAAATATGTCCTGCGGAGGATTATATGTGATGCAATGATTGCATTTGTAGTTAAAATTGCCTAACATTTCCTTGATTATCAATCTGCTTTTGTTCCTCAAAAAATCATCTGACTGGAACCCTTTTGCTTGAACTCTTCCATGTGCATATTCTGCCCAGAGTGAGGCTGCTGCTGCTAGTTTCTAGTTACAGCAGAAAAAGTGCAGTAGAACAATATAGTTCTTTTTGTTCTCTTCTTACAGCTGCTGTGGGTCATATTAATGTTAATATTTTTATGACTTTATTGTTGAACTTAGAAACTGCAGGATATTCTTATAACCCAGCAGTGGCCATGTGTGATGAAATGTGGAGTGCGGGTTTGTTCTCATAGACCGCTGGCCTCAGCAGGAGCCTGACTGTGACTTTGGCACAGGTCTGAGCAAGGTGGGACACCAGGATGGTACCATCTGGAGAGCGATCTCAGGACTCTTGAGTCTAGCCCAGAGGCGTTTCATGAGCACAACATCTTTCCATCCTGCGTGGGCAGGAATTAGCTGCAGGCTACTGACAGCAATTAAAGATTCCTCCCACCCAAACGGGGATTCAAATGAGAATAGGGATGATTAATCCATTTACTCCTGCGTGGTTGGAGTGAGGATACGCAGCCATGGCAGAGAAGGGTTGTCATCTCCCATTGAATCTCCCATTTCCTAACCTGTTAGCTCACTTTGACAGATGTTTGCTTGCCTGGTTTTCATGCTCTTCTCAAAGCTTCTGCTTTTGGCATGGCTGGCAACAGATTTTTGGTCTGGGTGAATGTTTCATCTAGTGCAGTAAGTGCACCATATACTTCCCTAGTACCAAAAGGCAAAAATGGCAAATTGCACTGAAGCAGGTCTGCAGTTTTGCCTTTTTAATGTGTCCAGTTTTGCCTACTGTACTGTGCCCAGTAGTATGTGGCAAATGGAAATCTTGCTTGCCCCAGTATAATTGAATTGGCCGTAAGAATGAAAGGGGCAAAGAGAAACAGTGGGGAAATCCATTATGGATGGATTCAGGATCAGGAATCCTGAAGTCCCTGGTTTGTATTTCTGGCTAGTCTGCATTTTTACAGCATAGTGACATAAAGGGATGATGATGCTCGCAGGTGTAGTAGTTGCATCTTCCATACAAAACAATTTCTGTTGAAATTTTGACTAAAATGAAGTTTGATCAAACTGTTTCCTGACAAGACTGAAGTTCTCTACTTTGCACCACTTCAGACTGGTTTTTGGCAGCAAGGAATAAGCAGTTCTTTGTTTCAGTACATTTTACTTTCTTGAGGCTTCTGTCATCATTCCACTGACAGCAAAATGCTACTTTGGTTATAATTCTATTTTGATCAAACTTTTATACTGCAGTCCACTGCCAGGAATACTGCTTGCTTCTTACTTTGAAACATATGTGATTCTGTACAAAGAAGGAAAATATTCTAAACTGTGAAATTCTTCTGGATTTTCATGGAATGTGCACTGAACTGAGATTTTTGAGTCAACTTGAAAGTGATTTATATTCACCATTGGTCAAGAAATAATAACAAATGTGGTTTCTCTGCAGATTGGGCAGTTAAGGACCTCCATGCAGGCAATCCTGCAGCACTGGAAACTGTATGATGAAGCTTATGAAGAAGTCAGCCTGATGATAACAAGATACTTGTACTGCATTGACCAGTGCAAACCTTCTGTGCTGTCACTAGAAGCTTTGAAAAACCAAGTCAAAACTCTCCAGGTAAATCTACTGAAGTTAAAAGCTGTTGTCATGCTTCTTTGTGTGCCTAAAAACAAAAACCCAAACCCACAAAACACGGATTTTTTTTTCTCTCAAGCAACTTGCCCTTTATTGTGTGTCAATAAAGTTGGTTTAATTTTTTATCACCACCAGAGGACTCTCTAGACTTCATACTCTTTGACACATAAGCTCATCTTGGGTGTACCAGGGTTCAAGAGTCAAGTCTAGCAGAGTATCTGCTTTGGACTGCAAAAGTCCTTTAATATTTTATTCAGTCTTTTGCCCATGCCCAGAGGCCTGTCCCTGTGAAGCACCAGCTCCTTGTGCTTCACTGCAGTGCAGAGTCCAGGTGGATGTAAGCCCTCTGTCACCAGGCCTTGTGCACTAGGCCTGCTCTGTCCATGTCTGATCCACATGGGCAGCAGTTCAGCTCAAATTATAGCTGGCAAAGGAAAAAGTAATGCATAGGTTTACCTAAAAGTTTCTTCACTCTTCATCTTCACCATTCATCACTCTGCAGTGATGTCTGCACAAACACTTTCCACCCCCATTGAACATGGGGGCATGTAACAATTTGGAGAAACTGGGCACCTTCCTCCTACTTTCCTCCTACAACCTCTTTATTTTCAATCTGTATTGGTTACCAGATTTGGTCCTTGGCAAAGACCTTGCCAAGGACCGTGCAATCATCTGTACTGGGAGCTGTGAAGCTTTGCCAGCAATAGAAATGTCCCTGAAGCCTTGGCTTCAATTTTGCCTTCTTAGTGATTTGGGTTAATCAGTTCAAGGTTGCAGGTTTGTTAAACAAGCTTTTTTCTTAACAAACAAATAAATGACCTGGCTTTAAAGCAGCCCATTTTTAACTTGGATCATTTTACCTCACTTGTAATGTTGTAATTTTTTGGAATCAGATGTTGTACCTTTCACAAACGTTTTCTTCTGTGCAGCAAATGTGGATGGCATTATTGTTACTGTATTCTTTCTAAGCTGTAGGGGAGGCTGTGCTTAGGTCATCCATCTCTGCAACTAATCACAGTAATCCATTTTACAGTCTCTTCAAGATGAGTTAGAGACCAGTGAAGAAAGTTGGACCAAGCTCCAGGCTGCTGCCAGTAGTCTGAAGAAGAGCTGCTCTCCCTCCTTCACAGAGATTATCCAACAGAAATGCAACGAGGCACATGCTAGGTAAGCTTGTGAGAAGGATCCCAAAAGGTTGCTGAGACAGGACTTGAACGTCTGTCAGACTTTTAAATCTATTTTGGGACTACTCAGCTCTCTGAAGGTAAAGAGGAGCTGATGCTGGGATTTCAGAACTTAAAATGATACTATGTTAGCTACTTTCAAAAAGATCAATACAATTGATAATTTTGTTAGCTACTTTCAAAAAGATCAATACAATTGATAATTCTGCTTCCTGTAACACGAAAACAAAGAAACTCCCTTGCATCAAATCATATTCTGATACAAGAGAGGAGAATCTCCAGGGAGAAAGGTCTTATTATCATCTGATGTGTTGGCAGGTGGAGTTCGGTAAATGACGACATCACCGATCAACTGCGGACAGCACAAACTATCCTGCAGCTGTGGGAGCCCTATGACACTTTGTGCACGGAGGCAGCAGCCAAGCTGGAACAACAGGAGGAGCAGTGTATGCAGCTCTTGGATGCTCACATGCCCCAGGATAACATGATAGAAACACTGAAGCAGAGGATTCAAGATGTAAAGGTACATGAGTATGTTTTTGCTGTGTTGTATAAGTGTGGATTTATTTTTAAAAGAATTCAGAACAACTTTGTATTTCCTTTACATACTTTTGCCAGATGTTGAGACAAAACCAAGCTACAGATAGCATAGGATGAGAAGAGAGGAGAGCAGTATTTGTGGCCCCCCTCTCCCCTACACAAAGAATCAGGGCTATGTCAGAGTCAATAAACTGAAAATGATTTATTTCATGGGGCAGTATGTGGAGGAGCAACACAGTCTCTTAGAACAGTAGCTGGAAAAGAAGACCATTTTTACAGAGCACTGTACCATCTTGAAGTCTCCTACAGTTTTTTCTTTAGATGTGTTTTACTTGATTTTGGTGGATTTTTTGGCCTGGTCTAATGAGCTAACAGATTTCTGAGCTCATTAGATTATTCCAAAATACTTCTGACTTTTGGCAAATGAGACCTCATGCTGAGACCACAGGGTACATTTGACACACTTAGGCAGCAAAGCTGTCATTAGGTTCTGACACTTCTGGGTTTTTTTCATACTGCAATAAAGAAATATAATAATCCTGATTTCAGGACAGAGTAATGATTCATTCTGCTTTATGAATCTTTAGTAGCACTTTGGCAGAGGTCCAGAGTACCCTGTTTTGCATGTGGCCAACAGCAAAATTCTGCATTACAGAAAACTCCTGTATTTCTTCCCATGTCAGAAAGAACTGACAGCAGCAAAACTTGGAGCAAAACATTTTCTGTTTCTTCTGTTATGTTAAGGTCTGAGACATATGAATTTATATATGTTAGCAAAGAGGCATCAAATTTTATGGAAAGGTAACCAGGAAAAGTTTGCAACTGCTGGGCATGGGATGACTGCTAGGAAGCTGTTGGTGCTGTAGATGCCTTGGTGTGTTTGGGGAGGACACATGCAATTTATTTGTGAGCAGAATGAGGCAGAGGGATGAGGAGCAGTGCTATGGCTTACAAGTTATAGGGAGCTGTATTCCCGAACACATGGGCATTTAAAACCCCCGGGAACCCCCATGGCTGTGAGCAGGAGCTGGCGGTGCCCCCTTGCCCTCAGTGTGGGGTTGTGCATTTTAAACTGCATTTCCATCCCTCTAATCTTCTTCTCTAGTATCTGTTAGGAAAGATTATGGGTTTATGGGACTGTCATCCAGCAAGTGCAGCTGAACTCCAATATTCAGAGTAAGATGCCATAATGGCAACCCATTCAGGAAATGGCTCAAATGGCAGTTTACAGTATGATCAATTCCAAAGATGGGGCCAGGGTTGAAGAGCATTTTGTTTTTTAGGGAAATATGTCTATTCTTTGTTATCAGTAAGAAACTTATGTATTCAGTACTCATAGAAGAGACAATATTCAGTGGCAAATTCAAGGAGCTTTTCCTGGCCAAAAGTAAAAGATGATTGTCAAAGTTGGTGTATTCAGGATACCATCCTGCCATTGCTTGGAGAGGTGGAAGCAACTTGTTTTGTGCTTTCACTGCCTTTAAAGATTTTATAGCATCATTTCTATAGTATAGGGACACAAATGAAAACACAAGCATAATCCTCAGTGGCTAAGGGATCCAAAGTACTGGTATGTATTTAAAGAAAACAAACAAACAAAAAACCCAGCTTTTTATTATCTGTGGCATGGGCCAGTTTGTCCATCTGCTAGCATAAATCCATTCTGTAGACAGGGATATTGTAATTGCTCTCCCTAATCTCCTCTGTAACAGTACTATCCTGCTGTTTAAAGTCACTGGTGTCCCATTGAACTTTGAACTGTGCTTTTCCCAGCAGTAGAGTCATTGGATGCAATTCCCATTATCCCTGGAGTAAAAGACCAAAGCTTTCACTACAACTGAATTCGGCTCCCAGAGGAGATCAACAAAAAGGGCTTAGTTACTGCAACAGAAGATACTAAATGAAAGTGGCAAATGAATGAAGATCTGATTCATTTGCTGCCTTTTTTTTCTTTCCTCTTCTCTCTTCAGAGTTTACAGCATGGCCTTCAAAACATACAGCAGTGCCGTTCCCAGATTTCTGAGCTGGCAGACCAGATAAAACAGCAGGCTGGGGCCGCAGCACAAACCGTTCTTTTGCAGAAGCTGCAGCCACTCAAGAGAGCATCCTATTTAGAAAAGATGCTGCAGCGGAAATTGGATGAATTTGAGGTATTTTTCTGAATAGTATATTAACTGCTAGTGCTAGATAGCTTCTCTGTTAGAGCACGGATGCTGAACTGAAATTTAATTTGAATAAAATAAAGCTTAACGTTGTGGTCTGCCATGTAAAGAAATAATATATGAAGCCAGTAGGGCTGATGGAGGAAGAGATTTGCCCTTTTCTCCTACTCGTTTTATTATGTTGCTCTAACAGGCATTTCTAAGCAGACTTATTAGTACCAAGGGCTATAGGACCCTCACATGATTACTAGTTAGAAAACATTTTCCTGACATTGTGAATGTCTTGGCGAGTTTGTGAAGTTTCTTGGCTCTGCCTTGGAACAAATCTAAGGGCTTCCCTTTGCTGTGATAGAAATGAACACAATGTACCTGAATAACCCAAATCTTATGGTCATTTGATGTAATTTAATGTTATGAAGATCAGATTCACCCTCCTGTTCCTGCAGAGCAGGAACTTAGTTTGAGGTTTCCACATATGATGCCCTGCTCATAGGAGTGCTATGGGATTGACTCTCCTCTGAGCAGGTAATCCTGAGAAGACTTCCAAGCAAATGGACTCATCAAAAACATTTCATTCCTTTCAAAAAGTCAGGTTTCAATTGATTGTTATGTTCTGAAGTAAACACTTCTCTCAAGAAATTTCAGCTAACTCTATTGATGATTCCTTTTACCACCATCAGTTTACCACCATCAGTTGCTGGAAGCCAGATATCTTTCTGAAGATAACATTTCTCATATTCCCTATGAACTTTACATTCCATGAAAAGTTTCATTTCTGAGTAATCTAGGTAAAAAAAATTCTCTGTGGTAACATTAAAGCAGTAGCACAAAATTCTCTTTTCCTCCCCCACATCAATTTTTGCCATTCTCTCCTTGTAGAAATATTACTGTTTCAGAGCTGCTTCTTCTCCCTGACCCAAAGAAACAAAGCGAGTGAATAAGAAAGTGGGGTTACAGCTCTGCTATTTATTTGCTCACAGGAAATCTCACAGGATCTGGGCAGCCTTGGCTGTAGGCACATGGGAGCAGGCTCTGCATGTAGCTTGAAGGAAGCTCATTTTCACAAGGGTTTTTGTCTCTGACAAGCCAAGTTTTGGCTTTCTAATTTCACAATAAATCATACAGCCCAGAGCTACATGTCCGATGCACCCTCCATTCTCTCCATGTATACATTTATATGAATCACTCAGGAATTACAGATTTGATTTCTTTCTGTCTGCTTTGGTTTAAATTTTGCCCTTCTCTAGTGCAAACATTGAAAAAAACTCAGTGAGTTCTAAATACCTTGTAATTTGCAATTAACATCTGTTTGCCTACCTGAAAATGCGACTTACTGCTCCTTTGTGTATACTCTGTGTGTGTATATAGTAAACAAAATTATGATTAATATAACTATGCAATATTCATCCTAGTTCAGTCTTTCACAACTGGAAGATTTCAAGAGCTGTCTCGAAACGCTGGAGGGTCATGTCAAGAATTGCGCAGATGCCTTGGATAACCTATCTCTAGAGGGAGAAACTGATAACACAGAACTGCTCATGGTATGTTCAGACTCCTAGCTACGAAAAGATAAATGCCCATGATTTAAGTGTCTCTAGGATACCAGCTCTTCTCTACTTCAAGGATCTCTTTGTGCCCTAAATTTCATAGTTATGTCACTGGCATCTGAGTGACTACAATCTCATGTAGAATGGGAAAAGCAATGATTTAAGTTTGTAAAACTCTGGGTAATATCCTGCAGACCAAATAACCAGTATGGAGGGGAGTAAAAACAAATGGATTTGAAGTTGATGGGGAGATGCTTTCACCTGCCTTGTTTTAGAGCCAGAGTGGTGTGTTGGAGTGAACTTCTGGCATCCCATGGCTGTGAACAGGAGCTCTGCAGCTGGCAGTGCCCCCTTGCCCTCAATGTGGGGTTTGCACTAATCTTGCATGTACCAGCTTCTTTTCTGAGGTTAAAACCTCAGAAAACTGAGCCCTATATAGGGGAATTTTTTTTTATTTCCTACATTCTGTGAAGTTAACAAAAAATGTTGTTTAATTAGTATTATTTGTTTGCATTTGGATACATCAAATGCAGATGCTTCTTCTGTATTTCCAGAGTCCTCTCTATTTCTTTGATACGAAAGCAAGGCAGCACTTTGTGCAGTTACACTTATTTTTTATTTCCAGAATCGTACCCTGGAGCTCGCTGCCCTGTCTCCAAGCGTAGAAAGCCTCAATGAAGCCAGCATTAAGCTGCCCCTCAGTGACTTCACTCTAAAGAAAATGCAGAGCCTCATACGCCAGTGGAGTCAGAAAACGGCGACGGCTCTGGAGCGCTGCAGGTTAGAAATGCAAACAAAATTACTACGAACCAGTCCCTTTTCCAAGAGGAAAGTCAAAACCCTATTAAAGCATAGGAAGTTTTGCAAGCTCTTTACAGCTTTCTCATGGGGCTTTCCAAGAATTCCTGCCCTTTTAGCTTTTATTCAGTGGCTATTTGCATTCCAAGGCACTTGAAGCAAAAATATGCATGTTCACGGGTGAAGAAGATAGGAAGAAAGTGTCTAGTTAAACCAGCTATGTCTTACTATTGCTAACCATCATGCTAGACTGTATGCGAAGTATCTAGGAAAAAAAAACAACAGTAGTGTAGGTTTTGATTTTTTTTTTTTGTTGTTGTTTTACAGTGAGCTCGAAGGAACTCAAACAGATGAAAAGAAGTTTTTTCAGAAGTGTGAAAACTGGATGAAATTCCTAGAAAAAATGCAAGAGGCCTTAAAAGCAGATATTCCAGGTCAATTTGAAGAATTGCAGGAGCAACAAAGAGTATATGAGGTAAAGTTGGCTTTTAAGAATGACTATATCCTCTTGAATTGTGACAATTGGAAAAATACTACAGAAAATCCTATTGCTTTTGAAATTAGATGTGGGTGAATGTTACAGTGCATTTTGCTCTATAGTGTCCAAGTGTGCAACAGTACCCAGAGTATAAGAGTACATTGAATATTAGCATATGGATGCAGTTCTAAGCAAAGTATGTACAAACTTTGTCCCAGTAGAGAAAGGCTGGAAAAACAACCAACACACAAAATAATTTTGTGGTAAGTGCTAAACATCATGGACTGAAATTTAGGGTGAGCTTCATCCTGAAGGTGGTAGACACAGTTTCAGCCTACCTTAAGTACAGCTGCTAATTCCCCAGGATGTTAAGTCCTTCTGTTAATTTTATACAGTATTACAGCTTATAAATTTGTGCAGTAAGCATCTGCTGATTGTAATGAAGAGTGTCAGGGCTGGATTTAGCCTTTTATGCATCTTTTTATAGTTACTTATGTGCACGTATGTGCCTTCTTATAGTTACTGTCTAAACTGCATCTCTCGTGAATGAGCCCAGCAAACCTCAGGCAACACAGGGCTTCTGTTGGAACAGTTACCATGTATGTGCAAATACCACCTGGTATCCCAAAAGTAGGCAAACTTTTAGGAGGAATTTGCCAACAGCACTTAAAAACAAGAGAGCATTCAATATTTAAAACTGTATATGTTCTGACTTTAGAGGAGGAGAACCAGCTTTCAAAGCGAAGATTGTTTAATGAATAATTTGAAAAGCTATTCTTGTTATACTGTTTTCAGATGTTGCAAACGGAAATTTCTATAAATCAGCAAACGTTTAACTCCATCATAGCAAAAGTTCTACTCTTCTTGGAATCTGGAGAAACAGAAAAAAGGTAACTTTTTTCTCTCTAAGCTCTCTAAATTATAATTTAATGGATAGGATCTAATTCAATGGATAGGATCTCTTCCTTGGAATCAGTATTAAATGTTTGCTCTAAAGAGGACACAAACCCAAATCTATCATCAAGTTGACCCTTTAAATAATCCCATAGAATGTTTTAGAAAAGGAGAAAGAAATGCAGATATCCTGGTCAGTCTCTTTTATGGATATTAACTGAATGTTTTGCTAAGCAAAAATAGATACTGCTATCCAGGAGGCTGCCATGTAGCCTCCACATGTGGCCCTTGCTCACCTGACAGTGCATTGAGTCCTCAACCACATACTCCAAAACATGGTAGTTAAATTGGTCTTTAATTAATTAGTGTGATCTTGCACTTTTTTTTTTCTTAATCAATGTAGAATAAGAAGTATATAGTATTTGTAAGCGGAGATTCAACCACCTCAACCACTTCTGCTGTGAAGACATTTTCCCTTCTGTTAGAACTGGCTGCTTCCACAGAGTTTGTGCTCTGCCCCAGCCCACATCAGCGTAAAGCCCATGCTTTAGCTTAAAGCAGGGAAGGTTGGGCTAAACTAAGCAGAGCTGCTGGGTTTTGTGTTGGAGCTAACCCTGCAAACACAGGTGTTTGTGTAAGAGCTGATCTAGGGCCCGCTGCAGAGGCACTGGGCAAATACCTGAGCATCTCTAGCTGGGTCTGCTGGACCCTCTAATCATGTCGTAGGAGAAAACAAAGGGCTGCCCCAATAGGTTTGACAATAAGAGCCCTTCGCTTTGCAGTATAGCCAACTGCTGTAGGACACAGCTCCCTTTTCCAGCTTTGTGAAAGCACAGATCAGTTTTGCAGAAGAAGCAGAGGGCCCTGTCCCACTTGCAATGACTTCGTTGTTCTTCAAAAAAACATATTTAGTGTATATTGCTTTAGTGAGTGTTGTACTCTGTACCTTGCTATACCACAGTGGCAAAAATGACTCGCATTACCCAGTCTTGTACCTTGGAAAAGATTGAATACGGAGAGCAGGGCTAAGCTTAAGCTGACTGCGCAGGCCTTTCACATAGTTGGATATTTGGACTGGAATTTTATAATAATGCAAATGAAAATTCATCACAATTATGGAAAAATACAGCTTGGAAGTTAAGATGACTAAAATTCTAAGACACTTAAGATATACTAACACTCAACACCTGACATATCTTCAGAACGGAGTTCATTTCCAAGCTCACGTTGCTGAAGGAGCAGTGGCAGAACGTTATCCGGATGGTTCAGCAGAGGAAGAAGGATATTGATGGACTCGTGAGCCAGTGGCAGCTTTTCAGGAGTTCCCTGACTAGTCTCGACAGATTTCTCGATGATACAAACAACTTCCTCATGGCTGTGAAGAGCCAAGACTGCTGTAGCCTTTATCAGCTAAGAAATTTCATTCATGAATTTAAGGTAATCTTTTACTTTCTTTCTTTCTTTGTTTTTAATCTCTGATAAATCTAAAATATCTAAAATCTATGGAATGTCTTGAATTGAAACCTCTTCTGTCCAGGAAAGGAAAGAGACCTTAAAATTACCTACTTTCTTGAGCGAAACCAATTGCTGACCTTTTTCCTTGAAGTTGAACAGAGATAAGAAAACAGTGACATTGTGCAAGACTCATTTATGCAAGGAAAGGTCTTGGGAAGCACTGTCATTTAGCAGCTTTCATTACTCCATTAAAAAAATTCTGTGGTAGCATAGCTATTGATATTAGCATGGAAATCCAGCATAGATGAGGCAGGAAGGGTGGCCAGAAGACATCCTCCAGGTCTGTGTGCAATTTATCAACAGCTGCTTAATACCAGGCTTGCAGCTTGCCTGCCCAAAGCAGGCATAGATGGGGCAAGACTGGGCAAAGGCGTCTTGCTTTTCCATTGAATTATGCACCTCTTGCTTTTATGAGAAGGTCAGTACGAGCACTGAACTCATTGCTTAATGTATTAATTAAATATAATATTGAATTAATTCAATAATGTTAAATTAAAATATATTATTGAATTCCTTCTCTCTTTGCAAGGGTCGTGGTTTCTCATATTCCCACACTCCTGATGTTGATAAATTAACACCTTTCCAGTATTGCATTTAGCACGAGCTCTGTTTGCTTCATCTTCCATTTTATCTGTTGCTTAAAGGTGGCTTTCAGTAGTTTTTATGAGTTAATTTCTTATGCTTTTCTGTAATGAGAAAAGTGAGAAAATCTTCCTCCTCCAACTCTAGTTTGCCCTTATCTCCTGCTGTTGTTTTATAAAGAGAAACAGTGATCCTATCTGCTCATGGTGTGGATGGATTTGTCTTGTAGGGAAATTAAAACTGATGGCTTCACTTGGAGTGTGTCACAATTAACAAAGATACTGTTTCTCAAAAAAAAAAGGAAAAAAAAGTCTTATCTGTGCTAACAATTAGGGGTGCTAACAGGACTTTAAAGTAATTATTTTTACTCCCAAATTACTCATGCAACTACAATTTCGTCTTTTCATAACTGTTCCAATTTTGTTGCATCATTTTGGTGTGTGAAAAGCTATTGTAGAGTTCAATAGATCAGAAAGTCTCATTTTTTTCTGAAATTACAGAAGCAAATAGCAGAAGATGATGTATTCATTATTCGTGCTCACAAATGAGCCAAGCAGTGCATAGTAACTCCACTAGTTCAGTCCTCTCCTCATTCCAAGTGATAGGCTAGGAGTGTTTTTAAGGCTGGCTGGGGATTCCTTAAACACTGAAAATGTCTCTCTTTTTGAAGAGTAAGGCGGTGATCCTTCAGAGGTGGCAAGCCTTGTACTCCTTAGTGATCGACGTCGGGGAGAGGCTGCGCACGGTCTGCGACGCCGAGACGAGCGCGCGGCTCCAGGAGGAGCTCGGGCAGCTGCAGCAGCGCTGGAGTGACACCCAGCTCCAGCTGGAGGCCACCAGGACCGCGCTCGGTGGCACCGCGCAGGTACCAGGCGGGTGGCTCGCCTGTTTGCTGCTGCCACAGCAGCTCCAGACTCAAAGCTTGATGTTAAGAGAACCTGAAAACAACGGGGAGACTCTACGTGTTTTCTTAGGAAATAAAGCTGTTTTCACAGCCAGACAGTATGTGTGGCTTACAGTTCATACTGTTAACGTAATTTTGGGCTGAGAATTGTACTGATAAAAGCCTCTCAGTTTGGACAGAGTATATGCAAAATATAAACACCTTGAGCAGAAATATTCTGTAAGGCAAACCCTGAATATTGGAGGGTGGAAATTCTTCCGCCAAAATCCAAACAACTAGAGCCTATGACTGCAGCGGGCTGAACAGGCTATTCTGTAACCTGTGTATATAGTACAGTATGTCTTTTGTATCTTCCTTTTGTAACATCCAGAGCTGGGACTGCTGTGAAAAGCAAACGAAGGAACTGGAAGGTCGGCTGAGAGAACTAAAGGCAAAAGTGAAAGTTCCGCTTCCAGTTGAACATGATGAACTCTACAATGTCAAGGAGAGCACTAAGGTATTCAACAGGTAGACTGTGCTTAAACAGAGGTTTTCTTTGCACAGCACCTAATCCCTTCCAAATCAGTTTTCCTTCTTACCTGCTCTTCAGCAGACCTGAATCCCTTTCTCCTATTCCATCCTGATTGCTGCCAGTCTGCAAATTGAGACAGACTAATCTGCATGGATGAGGGAGATTATTGCAGCAAGGAAGTTATTTTGGGGTTGATTTTTGTTTCCTTGTACTTTGTTTTTTTCCTGCTCACTTTCTGAGGCCTAATTTTATAGTCCCTCAGGCAAGTTAAAACTCTGTTTTCTGCTCAAATTGGCTGCCCTCCTAACACCTGAATCTCCCATACTGTTGCCCAAACCACTTTGGACATAGAACTCATCAGGTGAGAGGCTTTATTGTTTTCCTTATGTGACTGCAAAGTACCATGCACACCTGTGGGACCTCAGAATAATTAAAGAGAAGGAAAATTAGAATAAGGGAGTGGCAAAAGCCCTTGCAGCCCATAGCACACCATAAAAATTATACAGCAAGGGAAGTATTTTTCAAGGGTAGAGACATTTTGTCTGGACTGGTCAGTCTTTCATCATCCTTTTATGAAGTGAAGTCTTGACCTGTGTGGTGGGAACAAATAAGCTTATTAATGAGCCAGGGCTTTAAACTCATTATCAGCTGTCTGAAATCTTCTTTGTGAGCACTGGCTGCCTTTCCCACAGCAGCAGTCTTGCTGTAACCCTGAAGTATTTTTGAAGTAGCAGGGCCTGTCCCTGCACAGCTCCTGCCTCCTTCCAGCAAGTGAAATTTGTCTGTGGAAACGTCACTGTCAGATGGTGCCTCTGTAGATACTGCTCTTGGCTGCCAGAGTGTACTAAAATTCAGGGCTGTGATTAGACCTTTGTGGTTAAGATACATAAATGAATGTGCTCTTGTCTGATGGGAATGGTTTATTGTGAAGTCTGGTAAATTTTATTCCCAATTCTATTTAATTTATCCCTTTCTAGATAATTTTTCCTCCAGTCTTGAAGCAGATCCACAATTCCTTTTTAGGATTTATCTAAGTTATTGGATCAAAAAAACTGTAAAAATGCTCTCAGGGCTTGGACCCAACACACCTGCCAACACAAGCACTTATATTTTTTTTTCTTTAAAAATAAGACCGACTGGATCATATCTAAGAATACTTTTGCCAGAGAAGCCAGTAACACTTCCTAGGGACTGCCCTGTAAAATTGGGCCTACTGACTCGTTTATGGAGTATGCGGCTTGCCTGCCTGCCCTGCTTTTCTTTTTTTTTATTATTTTTTTTTAATTTGACCAATTTAATGCTGTTCCAGAAAGCACAGCCCCTGACTTAAAAGCTGCAGATTTGTGAGAATTTGGATGAAAAGCCTGTGAAATAAGGTCGGTGGGAACCCTGCCCAGGTCTGCAGCGGGTGCAGAGTCAGGCCCAGCCTGAGACCCGGCCGGGGGACCCGAGGCAGCAGAGCTGAAGAGTTTGCACATGCGGCTGCACATTCCCCTGCTCTCCTCCCCCACAGGCCGGCGGGGGATTAGCCAGCCGGTTTGGAAAGCAGAGGAGCTTAGAGCCAAGGCTTTTTCTGGGTGTGTTTCCATGCAGGAGCTGGAGCAGTCCCTGGCAGACTGGGCCCACAGCATGAAGGAGCTGCGGGCCATGAAGGTGGAGCTGGCGCACTGCATCCTCTCCGAGGACATGCTGGTGCTCAAGGAGCAGGTCGAGCATTTGCACCGGCAGTGGGAAGAGCTCTGCTTGCGGGTGAGTTTCCTGCGTCCTCCGGGTTTTTACAGTGCCACATTCACAGGCCCTCACGGGGAAAACAGGCGGCGGGTTCATGGAGGGGTGCATCCCCTTCACCGTGCAGCTGAGCAGGGGGGAAATTCGGCCTGCAGGCTCTCTCCTTGTCTTTTCTTTCTTTGCAAACTCTCAACTTTAGTGAGCGGCTGAACTGCACGCAGCCCAAACGCAGCTGTTTACCAAAGTACATGGCTTTGTTCCGGACGCGGAGGGGAGGGAGGGTGGCAGGCAGGGATGTGCTTGGGAATGGCCTCGGGGTGAAGCAGGCCGAGGAAGGGGGAGACCTGTGAGGGTCTGAGGTAAAAATGCCAGCAGAGTTGCTTTTAAGAAAACTTAAATGTGTTTAAATGCTAACTTCTTATCAGTGAGGTTTAAAGCACATTAGAACTGGCTTATTCTAAGCAATACTTGCGTTCTTTGTGGCTCTTTGCTATATTATGCTTAGTTCAGCACTGCCTGTGAAACTGCAGGGGAAAATTCACCGGCAAAGTCACATGAACTTGATTCACCCGGTTATTGTGCTGATTGAATGTGTGTTTGCTTTGCCCTGTTCACGGGAGTTAGAGAAGCAAAATATTTCAAGGTCTTAAGCTGATCTGTAAAGTTCCACATGTCAACAAGGCAAACTCAGGCCCTGCTCTACTCGCCAGTCAGTGACTTTTTTTGTTTCACAGCTTGCAAAGAAGTAGTGGAGAAACATCAATATTTTGTTTCCCATCCTTATTCTGGCAAAATTAAATCAAATTTGGTGGGAGTATTGCCAGACTAAGGAATGAACAGTCATGTTTATTTCACAAACTTTGATGTGATGAGCTTGTTTAGGTTTCATTTTTTACATTGCAATGAGGAAGAACTTAGTATCTTTGCCTTAAACTTGACAGTTAATCTGTGATCCTTATTTTATCTTTTATTGCTTCTGAACTGAGAAAATCATTTCAGAGACACCCCTCTCCCCTGCCCCAAATATAAGTCAGTACTTTTAATTTTGTTTCTGAAAATCAAGCTCCATTTTATGTACCCAGCTACAGTCTCTCCAAGTTCTGACTGTATTAATTTAAATGTTTCTGACTGTAGTAATTTAAATTCAGGCTTTACTAAAAATTTCTATTTTGATGTTCTGAAAGAACACAATTTAAGCAGTTAACCTTGGAGAGAGAAGAAAAAAGTGGCGTTGATGTTACTATAATTTTTACACGCACACAAAAACCTACAGTGGGAGGAAACCTCTTCAGTGCTGCGAGCTGAAGGACACACGGAGATGACTGCACAGCCCTAATTGGCCTCCAGAGAGCTGTCACGGATGCTCAGCTCTGGACACGAGTACACAGGATCAGCTTTGCTGCCAGCGTAACTGCCTTGTTTGGCTATCAGATTAGAGGAGTCCAAACGTATTGTCTGAAAACAAACTGTGATATAAATGCAGAGGAGACGCGGCTGCAGCTGTCGCGGGCGCCGGAGCAGGGCGGCCAGATGCCCGTGCTGGACAAAGCTGGGAAATAAGCACATTTAATGAGCAGATGCACTCAGAGGGATTAGTTTTTTACATAGCTGCGCTTGCCAGGTAATGTAGGTCAAAGATTTAGCTATTTGTATTGGCAAGGATCCCGTCCTAATAACCGTCAACATACGGGACACGCTATCAGAGGATGTCTGATGTCTTACTCAGCAATAAGTACAAACCTGCAAGAACACAATGCTGTGGGGCTCATCTCTTTGCTCAGATCAGCTAGTCAGCAAGAAAGCTATAGACATCTGATTCACTTCTGCATCCACTTCTTAAAAAAGTTGGAATTAAATGACAAAAGCAGCAGTTCTGAAAAATCACTGGATAGCTCCCGTTTTGGTTCAGGTAGTACTTGGAGCTGGTCTTGCTTCCCCACTAGACACTCAAACTTTGTACCAAGGTACAAAGTAATGTGAGAGGGTAGTGAGAGGAGAATCAGCAATAGGGTTTTGAGGAGCCATGTACTTCAGTACATGTTAGATGGGAAAATGGGATGTGTGTCCTGCCATGCTGTGGTATTTGGAGTGGCCGTTTTCATTCAAGGCTGGATAGGTAGCACTGTCTACTAGCAGTGAGCCTGTTCTTTTTGAAAATCATGGAGTGCTCATGCTTTGGGTACCATCAGATCTTAGTTTTCCTGTCTAGTCCTTATATTTATGCACTCTCATAAGGGGAAAAAAATCCCAGAAAAAGGATAGATTTTTGATGTTGAGCTATTTAGAGATTCTCTACAAGGAGATGAACAAATGGAAGAGCAGGGAAGTATTTCAGAGATGTGATAATAGCTCTTAGTGGTTGCGATGTCATGTGGTTGTGACACCCACCAGGACACGATCCTGTGCAACAGGCATTAGATGTTTGTGTTTGTGCAGGAGGGTTGGACTAGATGATCTTCAGGAGTCCCTTCCAACCCCAACCACTCTGTGATTCACTTGCAGAAAAACAAGGACTTGCCTGAGGTTGTTATTTATTTTGTGTGACTTTATTTTGTGAGACTTTACTCACTTTTATGTTGTTAATTATGTACTTTATATTGCTTCCTTGATTTCCATTTTAAAGATTTCACTAAGTGATACTTAAATTGTTGTATAACCTCATTATAAAGCTGTCACCCAGTTTCATTCCCTTGAAGGAGAGAATCTGCTGTTTGCTAGACAACTTCTGGCCCAGCTCTCCAAAATAACATGCAGTAACAATCTGCTTGCTGGCTTTAGAAAGAAATCTGGGGATATTATATTTAATAACTTCTACAAAATGGAACACAATCAAATGTAGACTAGCAATTAGACCAGAATAGTCAGTGGTTTCCTTCCCAACAAAGCCATAACCAGCAGTTAATGTGTATGTTTGTCCACAGGTGTCTCTACGTAAGCAGGAAATCGAGGACAGACTCAATGCCTGGATCATATTCAATGAGAAGAATAAGGAGCTGTGCTCATGGCTGGTGCAGATGGAAAGCAAAGTGCTGCAGACTGCAGATGTTAGCATTGAAGACATGATAGACAAGCTGCAGAAGGTAAGTAGCAGCATGGTATTTACTGAATTGCAGCCTGAGAACTCATTGTAGAGACGCCAGTCCCCAGCTCTTCCTTATTCCTGGAAAGTGAAACGTGGTCTGAAAACAGCACGTACAGGCTCTGCAAGGTGCTGAGATGCTTCACCTTCCCAATGCTCATATTGAGAGCAAAATGCAAAGCAGAAATACCACCGTCTGCATTCAGGCATCGAGCGTGACGTGTTTTTGTTACCAGTGTGGGGGTCTGGGCCGTGGTGTCTGCGCATGCACACACATACACTGGTCTCCAGAGTCTCCTGCACGGGTCGGCAGTGTCCTGGTGTGTCACTGCTGGCACTGTCTTTAGCCAGGGTCAGCTGCTGAGAAAAAGTTGGAAGAGGTGGCAGGTCTTCCGTGAGCCAAATAAGGAGTTCCCACAGCCAAAAATAATGCCTAGAGATTGAAATGGGGAATAATCCTGTGGCTTCGTGTTGGTACTCGGTCCAGTTAATGATTCCTAATACCTTCCTATTAGCTTGATTTAAAACAGGGCTGGTTTTTGCTGCAGTTTTCTGTGTGGCTTAAAGAGCTCATTATCTAATCCCAGTTCTCCCCTGGATAAGAATACCAGCAAAATAAAGTCATCCTATGCATGAATTTGGGTTCTCTCAAGGTAGCTTGATTGAAAAATTAAGTTAAATTAGGAAAGCAGGGGCAAATTTAGAACATTAAATTGCTATTTTTAGGAGTACTTAACTACTGGCCTTTACTAGACTTTAAGCTGATTATTTTTTCATAGTGACTTCATTGTGAGAGCTTTTCCATTGAGGATTTTCTTTTCTAAGTAAATTTTATGTACTGATGTAGAAACCCTGAGCATTCCAAGACAAAACTGTGTTCGCATTCCATGTATGGAGAAATAGATAGGGTTGTTTGGTTATGCTTGGGAATAAAGCAATGTTTGTGTGTATTTTCAGGATTGCATGGAAGAAATAAACCTGTTCAGTGAAAATAAGCTTCACTTGAAACAAATGGGTGAGCAGCTCATCAAAGCTAGTAACAAGAGCCGAGTTGCAGAAATAGATGACAAACTCAACAAAATCAATGATCGCTGGCAGCATCTCTTTGATGTCATTGGAGCACGGTAAGAAAATGCTTTTCAGTGTTTTAAGATAAAAGTGAGAGACCAGTGTCCTCAGCCATCAAAGACAGGCTGACACAACATGTGAATCCTGTTT